>DWJN01001424.1:0-18070 GCA_018248895.1 Carystus phorcus
TCAACTTCTATGTTAATCTGTGTTTCTTACTAAAGTGTGTATAGGAGACGACAGAGTAATCTACACATACACTACAGGTGCCTTTGCAGCTGCCTCAATTAAAGCAACTGGCACTGACTTCCTTTTTCTTATTTTATCTCTTTTCCCTATATATCCTTACTAGCCGGCCGATGTTATATTACAGCATATAAAACACTAATAGACCTGGCGAACTGCGTTTCACGTTGAATCTTTTGTCCCGTTTTTGTAACATTTCTCATCAATGCTCAGCTCATATTGGTCGTAGCGTTATGTTATATAGCATATTGCCTTCCTCGGTAACTGTACTATGCAACACATAAAGATTTTTTCAATTCGAAGCAGTAGTTCTTGACATTCAAACTATCAAACTCTTCTGCTTTATATTATTAGTATACATTTTATCCCTTTTCAAGGCGATTTTCCTTTTTTGTCAAAAGACTCAGAAAATGCTTTAAGCATTAAGTCCTCCTTTGTCTCTATACTTTTGTATAACATGATACATAAATAAATAGATCATTTATTTCTGCAGACTAACGCGTCCGTCGCGTCGTCAACTGAGCGCCACGTCGTCACGACGTACGTCGACGTCGCCACAACGGCATAACGTCGCCGCACCGGCCGTGGAGACGGCGGCTAAACGGTTCACGGATATCCCCGGACCGATCGCTCTGCCTATGCTCAGACACTCCGCGCATGTGTTGCCCCGGATTGGTAAGACTTAACTCTTGTTGGAAATAAGGGGTCACATTCTGCTTCTTGTTGGAAATAAGGAGTCACATTTTTGTTCTTGTTGGAAATAAAGGGTCACATTCTTCCATATCGAGAAGGCATAGGCATTAGTTGTATTATTTTTATTTATTTATTATTATATCACATCAACAGCATTACACACAATACATTTATATACAAATTTATTATAAACTAAACACTGGTATGTACGCCAATAAAAGATGTGAATAACATTCTATAATAGCCAAGACATGTTATTGTTCATTACAAAAAAAGAAAAAATTTAATTGCCTATCTAATCATAAAAAAAAGTTTATAAATGTAATTTTACAAAATTTTAATAATGTGCGTAGAACGGAGGTACATGGACAATTTCCTAATAATAATAATAATTTTGGTAATATATATTCGAAAAAATGTTAAGATTCTTGAAACTATTATCATTTGTTAAGTAGCTAAACAAAAAAACAAACAATACATATTGCCATAGCTTATCACAATTTGTCAAACTAAATCCAAATCGGTTAACGAGACGTCTCGCAAACTGAACCAAACATGGAGAGACTTAAATAACCGAGGCGATAGGACATGAATACAAAGTGATAGGAAGGATAGTTTAACTGGTTCCTAAATGTATTATTCAATTATTAAACGTCGAAGGCAAGTTTTGCAGACAATTTATAAAACCAAAGTGTACAAATACAATTATACAACCTTACTATGCTGATTTTTATGTTTATTGTATAATGATAGCTGTTTATCGAGTTCCTAAAATTCATAAACTAAACAAACATTTTTAATCATTAATAGTTAATGTTTGACTATAATCCTATCTAATGGTAAGCGGCAATGTAACGTTGGGCGATAAAGCGTATTAACTAAGTAGATATATTCAGTCTCGACTTGAAAACACCCACATTTTAATACGGGAATACCGACGCGGGCAATTTATTCCAGTCCTTCGCGGTACGCAATAACCTCTCCTACTATGGATAGATAGTTTTAAATACTTCCTTTATAACCAGTATTACGGTTGGCAAATTAGTAACTAGTGGTCGTTTCCTCAATCATGTACGGGGTGGCGTGGTGGAGTATGCGTTAGCTCCTCAGTCATGAGGAAAGCACTGTAGTGAGCCATTAATGGGTATCGACAGCAGTTTAAGCGATTTTAACGCCTGAGCTGAACTGGTTTTAGCGCAAATATGATTTAGGAAACATATAAACGAATCCAATTTGATATTGAACATTGTCGGCTGAGCGCATCGTCCCCATTCCAGCGGCAATAAACACTCGTATCCCGCCGTTCCTCTCGTTGATAGCCTGTAAATCTAGTATTATTGTCGACGGACATTGTATAGATATGACGTATACCTTCCTATATGTCATACCTCTGACAGTTCTCATTTACGTCATTCGTTTTCAACTAAATTTCTTCATTACTGAGAAAGTCTAGAACATACTCGGATCTAGAACATAGATTGGTGGACAAATTAGGTCTTTCGAATGTATAAACTTCTAGACGTAGCATTTAGCAGTGGCATTTCAAAGACTGATAGAGCGATTTGAGACCGGCTCCAATTGAATGAATGATTATTATATGATATATGTATATTGGTTACATCTCGGTCTTACAACTCGTTCAGAACGTAAGTCAGTAAAGGTTTTGTACTAATAATGGTTAGTTAAATACAAACGACAAAATGGTACTTCTCATGTGGTCATTTAAATTTGAGCGATACCTATCTGACGAACAGTTTTTGAGTTATGCCTGCGCATTTGGACATATGACTTCAGAATCGTAACATTTAATACGGCGTACTTAATTGAAATTTTTCTTTTGTCCGTTGACAAAGCGATATGTTTTGAGATATCTTATATAACGATGAGGTTTTTCTAAAGTAAAAGGATTTCTCTTTTATAGTCACCGTTGCATAAGCGACACGTATGTATGACTATTTCATACACCGATTCTAATACTTTCCCATTGTATTTATCAAATCTTCTACGTCCTTTCTCATAACTGAGAGCCATGGTCATCATAGCTCCTTGACCAAGCTCCGTCAGGCTACTTTTTTTTATCGAATTCGTAGACGAAAAACAGACACCAATACGAATATGAAACTAGATTGCGTTGTCTAGAATTTTATTGCGTAGTTTCTCACTGCATGATGTGGTCGTAAACAATGGTTTACAGCCCGACAAGGTCTGCCGAGTAGACACGCCGATACAAGCTCAGTGTTTATAGAATCTAATGTCGATGACCTGTGGCTATATGCTATGGAACTGTTACAGATGAAGTCTGTACCCCTTTTAGCAGAGTCAGCTCCTGCTGACCGACCTTGCCTGTAGTCAGTGGCGGACTAACCCTGTCAGAGGCCCGGGGTGGGAAGAGGCCCTTAGTGTAAAAAGATTTTTTTTATTTCACATTTGTATGTAGTATGTACTAATTGTAGGTAATAAGTCTACTAAGTATGTTTTCAAATGGTTATTTACTATTTGATCAAGGGAACTTTCGTCCATTTGGAGGCCCCCTAGGAACGGAGGCCCGGGGCGGACCGCCCCCTCCGCCCCCCCCTTAGTCCGCCACTGGGTAGATATAGATTGCTTAAGTCACTTTGCGCGACATCTATGAAACACATGACACGTATCACGAAGTCGTTTATTAATATTTTCTTGTTATTTTAATGCTCTCGGTTTAGTACGTTTACTCGTGCGGTTTAAATGTACTACATACAGGTGCCGCGGCAGCGCCGGCCGGGGTCAAGGTGGCGGGAGAATTTAATGGGGGCTTTTCTTGTTTCTTTTGGGGCGTGCTGTTGTCATGCCGATATCATTGTATATAATTTTGACTGATTTAATCTGTATAGTATAATGTTCAGAGAGGTCTCGTAACTTAATGTTAACAATATGCTACTTCAAAAATTCGTCTAGTAGTTAATCCTTAATTTTAGACCGTTTAAATCAAATGATGTTTAATTTCGTCAAAATGATATTTACGTACCTATATGCAAGTTTTGCATCGACCCTTCGGGGATCATAGTAGGTGTTCGTCTTACCTGAAAAAAAAAATAAACATTACTACAGTGGGATCTTTAAAACATTTTCTTTAAAAGTAAGAAACATAAAACTTTTTTATAAGCGAAATAAATATATACGGATAAATAAAAGAAAGACGTTAAAACATTTCGCCTAGTTCATTACAATCACAATAACAATTTTTGTTTCTTACATTTTAATCAAAGCACATCAAAACCCATTTCAGAATTTTTCCGATTTTTATTTCCTATAATTCGCCCTCTGTGAGACTTCAGTCGGATCTCAATAAAAAGAGACAAGATCACTGGCCTAATGAACGATTTAAACTTAACGTATCTTTCATATCTCCCAGATATTATGTAAAATTCCTTATGATATTTTACCAAAATAAAACACTATTACACGCTATTTGCGCGTGTGTGTCTCTCGTGTATGAGGTGAAAGTTCAATCTATTCTAGCCTTATCACTCAAATGCAAAGCATTAAATATTGTTTTTTATGGCGTTATCACTCACAATTGAAAGCGACAACCGAACCCCACCCAGATAGCCGCTTCACGTATTTATAGCACAGATGTTATCTGAACCGCATCACTTTCAATAACAGACAACTATTTATAGACGTAATATATGTCGGTCCGTGGTGGTTTTTACGACATTGAACGCCTTTGGGTGGTTTTGTCCGTGAAAAGGTCGGAGGATATGTATATGTATATATAAACATCACAGTATTCAGACTCTAATCCAACAATTCAATATATCTCAATAGAGACCGGACGAGGCTTATCATTTTAAAATATAAATGAAAAACATAATAATCACTTGTAAAGGCGTAGGAAGGTAGGATGTATAGACCGACAGTCAGAAAAACTAAAGAGCAATATATAAGGGTCGTATTTTTTACGTGAGACATGCACATAGAATAACGTAATTAATATTGATAGAATACACTCATGGAATAGAAGACATGATTCGATAAAGGAGATACATAACATTTTTAACACCAACTATATAGAACCATTCAGGATCATTAAGCCAAAAACGAATGAGAAAAGCAATTTAAAGAATAAGTTACGAAATTTTGTCGTCCATTTTTCCATATTTACAGGTTGCTTCATACACCCTACATCAACTAATTCAATTATTCTCCTAGACTTAAAAGTACCTACTGTCCAAACGCAGCGCATTTCATGGGCATTAAAAGGCGCGATGTTACATAAAAAGTTAGGGTATCTGTGCCAGTGCAGCGACGTCGGCGCTGCGGCGGTCGGAATGCGGGCCGCTTCCGCCATATGGCGGTGGTGATGGCGATGGTGGCCGCGGCGCCTGCGAGCTGTCGCGGTCACAACTTTGTTGGTTTTTCTCTAAACAACGCCGTAAATCGGCCGCGGGTAGGGTCGCCATCGTTACTAGAGCTACAAAGAAATCGTACATTGTTTCATCAGATGCCTTTAGAACCGATCGATACTGATTAATACCGTCAATATTGGTACAATATATTGTGTGTTTTACACATATACGGGAACGCTAGTATTGAACAGCATTTGTCATATAGTTTAAGCAGGCATCGGTCAAAACTTCACAATTTAGTACTGTATACTACAGCAATAGCTAGACATTTTGTCATTGGAAAATGTTAATATTTAAATTAGGTAGATTTCTGATCGAGGATTAAAGCTACGAAACGAAATCGAACTGCAAGCTCAGTGGTAAAACAATATAGTACTAAACATGATATTCTTTACTCAAGATTGTGATCTTTGGGAGAAAGTTTCTAACGTAAACGCTATGTAAACTACTATTAAAAACGCAGATAGGTCCAATTCTCTCATACAAAACACTATATTAGGTCAGAGAAACCTTATAAGATATATTTGAATAGAGACCGAAGTGGCCAGGCTCGGTAACCAGTCCCGGCGCAGTTCCACGAATGGTAACCCTACCCGGGTCGTCTCCTGACGGACCACACGGGCGGTTCCCGCGAAGGTTCAACGTGTCCTGCACTCACCTGTTTACATAAAGTGCGCTCCTTACGACCGACTGATTTAGACTTTCGGGACTTCTCTGGTGGTCTCGAAGGACCGTAAGAAGCGTTCACCGTTTTATTTTCCAAAGATATTCAATATAAAGTTAATTGAATAAAAAAATATCTTAAGGAAGTAAAAACTTCCTATAACTTTTTTTTCATGCACTTCGAATGTTTACAACATTTGAAACCTGTACAAATATAGTCAATTATTTGCTTTATAATTCAATGTAATCTTATAACTATTATGTTATACACACATTGTACTTAATTTGACGCCCAATTTACGTGTGTACACATTATATTTTGACAGGAATCGGTTGTCAGAAACGTCATGGTAATCAAAAATATTGACCGACAGGTGCTAAAACGATTAGGAAGTATGTAAACACAGGTCCAAAGCGTATTAAAAAGTACCGCGCAATCATAAATAATACGAGTGTATGTTTAAAAATCAACAAAGATTTTCCTTAGTTATCTCAAATTATCCTTTTATCTGGTATCACAGTTATTTGAAATAAGAATGACGCATTATTTCAACAATGAGTTGCTCACACATAAGTCAAATAAAGCTGGAACTATGGACGATTGGGAACCCCCAAGAGTGGCGTTTGTCATTTTTTGTATCTTTCGCTTCTAAGAATATTTTAAAATATTTTAAAGATAAAGTTAATTTAATCAAAAACTACTTTAGTTTTAGGGTTTGCGATCATAAGTAGATAATAGATTATATAGAATTTTAAAATTAAATAAACTTTAAAAGCATTTAACTAATTTAAGATTTAAATAGACGAAGACTTAAATATGGCTAAGATAATTTAAGATCTTTTTCATTACTGTATCATCTGCATAGGTACTCATTATTCTTGCGCATGTGAGATGGTTTCGACCGTTTAAGGTCAAAGTGTCCCTTTTCAAAATGTCTACTAGTCTGAAACGAGGCTTATTCAAAATTAAATCCTTTCAAAACCTTTGCATAAATTAATATCCTGTTTATGAATATATCTCTTAAAGTCTCACTTTTACAGGTGCCCTTTTCGTTTTAGACAACCTTACAAATTACCCGGCTCCTATCGATGATTAATTGATATCTCGCATTGTTGCAACACAGCGCCACACAACACGACGGCCGCCACAACAAACAGCTTTGTTAGTACCGATCATTATCGACGAACATTCATACTGCTCATTAACTAACTTTGCGTGCGCCTTCACATAACGTACATTTCGTTGGTGCTGTTTAAGACGCTCGTCTCATCTACGACTTGATACTTGAAACGTGTCTCGTGATACGCGATAGTGTTCCGAAATATGCTAGCACCACTGGTAAATCAGCTCAATTGAGGAAGTATTATAAATTATTGAACATCCATCTTCATCAACTTCATTCGGATAATAATAAGCGTCACTGAGCGTCACTGAAGTAACTTGTTGCTGACGACTATGAACCAAGCATCTAAAACTAATTATTCTCACTATATTAATAATAATTAGAAGCTCAGACCATCAGATATTCCAAATCCGGTAACCAGCTACGCTGGCGGTGCGACAGTCTTTAGTGGTGGACCTATAGAATACAACTCCTTTGTGAACTCACAATGCCGGCACCTCGTTGAATCAAAAGGTGTCAAGGTTTCTTTAATCTTGGAATCAAAGCCGAAAGTTGCATTTACGAATACTTTGTTAGCAACTTTGCCAATGGACGGTTTTACGACTCACATTTATAATGGCTTATTAATTTGCTTTACATGTCCCCGTATAAACAGATTAATGCGTGGTTCGTTAACTTCATTTGAGTACAGATATGGTCTATTAAATTAATGTCTGGACTGCTCGAGATACAACACAAGGTCAGAACGATGCTAGGATAGATTGGAGTCAAATTTATCTATAAAGACATAATCCAGTTCTGTCCATAAAACCTCTGAGAATTCTTCAAACATCCTTCAACTTCAAACTTCAAGCACCAACACGCCGAGTCCCATCGTCAGATAGACAAAATAAGTTCGAGGTTCAACAACGTCAAAACAGATTTATATCGAGCCAGTTCTTTCCGCGTTCCACGTCGGAATCGAACCGAGGCACGGGCAATCAATGACCCATTAAACGCCCATACGGGAAGCGCTAGAATCGGCGGTAATGTACGACGACATCAACTCCATAACCAGTTGTAAGGAATAATTGTTCGGCAAATTGAGATTGATGAGCGCTTTTATGGCAACAAAGATAAAATATAACCGGCGCAAAGCAGTCCTTTGTTGAGAGGAATATTGATGGATGAATCATGAATCTTCTAGAATGGTTTTGGGTAGGTGTGGATTTCGTAAATTAAAATGTATATTTTACAACTGAACACATTATCAGAAATAATTCTTTTCTCATATTTTTAACAAAGACTACTTATTGAAATGTTTATGTAAACGATACCGCTAGCTATTCGTACATTATCCGAATGGCCGATGATTCTTGATCACTTAACACACACAAAGCACAAATCATATGCTCAGGTCACTTTGACTTTTAATTAGTACTGTTAAGAAAATATAACGACACGGTAGATGTCACTGATTTCTTTTTGTAACTACATCTATGCGAACTTCTAAAGTAGTGCTACTTCTAAATTGTAAATCTGTCTTGTCATTGTAAATGTCGTAAGACTATCAATTTTAAAATGTCGTCAATCAAGTAAGCGCCTAAAATTCATCTTGATAGTCTGCTCCGATGGCTTTTCATTCCACGGAACAGTGGCACAAATATGTAACAAATACTATGATGCTGTAGTCGTGGGACCGGCTTGGCAATACCATTCGGAGACGTATGTTTTCCGTGTAGCGAAACGTTACTAATGGATTTCACGCAGGAATCGCTCGTGATCGTCAAAGAACAAGGTCGACTTTTATTGCCGTAGACATTAAAAACCTTTTTTGGCGTTAACTCTGCGAAACAAAGGGAAGTTGTTTTATGGCATCACGGTTTAAATTAGATACGGCCGCACGCATCAATATAATGTATTACTCTGTGGGACAGTTAATATAATTAAATGCAAATGGAGTTATTTTTAAATAATCCATTAAATTTACACGTAAGCAAACTTGTATGGAATGATCTCTCGAGGATACAATAGCAATGAACCGTTGACCATTGCAATTTGCAAAAAAATGAACATGAAACGTTAGTGTAATCAGCTTAAACAACGATTTGCTTTTGGCAAAAAGTTTGACAAGTCATGTCATGAAAGATTGGAATTAGACAGATAAGCTGAAACAAAATGACGAGGGGCTCAATACTCATCGTGTAGACGTTATCTCGAATCAAAATATTTCATCTACAAGTCTTTCTTTATCTCGTTGTCGATTGCATTGCATGATTTGGTAACTTATTATCACCGTATACTTAAATAACGATATGTTGCGAAAACCCAAGACATACTTGTTACATATCTCTATTCATCTATCGGTCTATTCATCTATAGGTTTAAAATATAAAATTATCTCATATAATTAACAATCTAGTTTATATTTCGTACCTAAAGTATGCATTCCGGCGACAGAATTTTCATAGTGGTATAACATGCATGCCTTCAAGAAGCGTATCTATCGCTTTTTTTATGGCCGGGAATATATACCACTTACGGCACAAAAAAGAGAATCGCACTGTTACATCTATTATGGGTGTACAAAATAAATTGACAAATAAGCAATGATAAGCAAATTCTAATTTGACGGGTAACATGCCTGCAACAGCCTTGGTATTACAAATGTGGATGTACGAAAGACTCAGCTCGCGTAACATCAGATATCCTGTTCATTAACCGGCTAATATAATACAAAAATAATAGACGTCTAATCTACGGGCCAAGAATTGACCTACATCACGGGGGTGTTGCACTATTGATTGTACTCGTGGCCTCTAGAAGCGATACTGATGAGATAACAGCAAAACGTCAAGTTTCATGTTGCAGATCGTTAATAATGGTGTTCGCAGCCGCCAGCCGCCAGCCACTAGCCGTGGGAACATTGAGCACATTCGGCTCAGCTTTATGACTAATATACCAAACATCGTTCGCCTCTATAGTGATTTAGCGAATGAAAATAAGTATACATAGCTTATTTTTTTTTGTATTGCACATATTGGTTTAACTAGTTCGAACGACAAGCAACCACGGGCAAAAAACCAATACAATCATATCAAACTAGACCTCAGAACCCTATTCGGCTCGCATGTTCACGTACAAGAAAATTTTACTCCGACGACGGCAATAGTCTATTAACCGAGTAACAAGCAATACGCATTCGTCATAACATTATCGTTGCAAGGGAATTCCGCGCCAATTATTTCTCCAACATGTCGTTCCATCGCAAATCAACAACAGAGCGGTGACACTATTAGCGACACGAACACAGATTCTGCGTAGTTGACACCGAACGTTCCACTTTATAATTAATTCTGCACGATAAAAATGTCGATGCACACGTTTAATAACAGTAAATAGGCACAGTTTAGCCGTGTAAACATGGCCAAGTCGCGGCCGCAGCTTTATGAGTCACAATTCACGTGGCAACCAACTTGCAGCGATGCGAACTGTCTATCAGCGAGGGAAAAACTGCAGTGAACTCAATATTTACTTTAGCGACAATTTATGAACCTTATCGGTTATTTATAAAAAAAACACACGATTTAATTTCGTATCTTATTACAATAGTAGCGCTTCACAATCAAACACGTAACCAACAAACATATACATATAAGAACCAAGTACTTAATTGAATATTGTGTAATGTGAACGCCATACGAGGATAGAACCCGAAGCCTTACGGCATTGTGGGTGTATATTATCTGGACAAAATTATGTCTACACAAGTTTATTCATGACACTAAAAAGAGATAAAACACTGGATTACACTAAAAACTTGATGTATATTTTATGACAGTGATTAAGAAATGAAGCACAAAGTGAATGAGACGAACAATATTCTTATAACAAAGACGGCCCGTCATCGTTATCGATACCAAAACGTGAATGTAAACGGCGTAGATCAAGCAACAACATGTCTCCTTGAACCTATAACAGTTGCAAAACTATCATCGTTATATCCGCAAACGTAACATCCACTTCCGGATATTGCCGACACCACTTTACTACGGTTTCCTCTTCAATGTCCCATTTGCATGGAATTCGACATTGAGATAGTTAACCTGAGCGTTATACGCTAGGCTTCACTGGGCAAATACGGGGGCAATAGAAACAAATTACAAAACTATGACGAACTTTCATATAGATTCGACCCTCAATCAGTATGAATATTACGACATAGAAGAAATACGGCAATTTGAAATTAAACGTGCATTAAAAATAAAAATCAATATGATTTAAAGCAACTAATGCCATTCCATCTTCACTGGACCAGTAGGGGTATGTCCATAATGACTCCCTATTATAATGGACAAACGCTAGCGATAATATTTCAGCTATGTCCAATAATGGCAAACGAAATGAATTTGGAACATGTGAAAATCCTCACACACAGTCCAAGAAACTGGTCGAAGTGGTCATTGGTGGTGTGACTGCATTGTTGGAAGCGGGAACTCGACGGAAATTCCTTGACCCAGATGCAGTCGGAAGCGGTACGTTCGCAATTATGTAAAACACGCAGCTCAACATAAGATGCTAATTAATGTTGTCGGCATATTACAAACTTCATGATCTAGATTAGATTATTATTGGCAAGTTGTTCATATTTCCTGGATAAGAAACAAGGAAACGGGTGTACGGTGTAACCAGTCTTAAGTCGCCATTGTATTCCATCAACATCAAAAACGATAATGGTCCTTATTATATTGGTCATGATTTATGTTAATGATACAAACAATATTACAAACAACGATATTGACAGTATTATTTAAAATCGAAGGGATAAAACGATAGTTTTCACTCTATCGCAGCGTCATAGATTTAAATTAACGTTTAGATTTAACTATTTCCTTAAAAAAAGAAAACACTCAGAACCTAGTAATATATAACAAGCGGTTAATTGAAAAAATAAAAAATCGCCTAAAGACACGGAATTCGTCTGACCTTTTAAATGGGTGTTCATTCTCGCCCGTTGTAAACAAGACACTTGAGTGGCTCAAACAAAAACGTTCAATTAAACGTGCAGCATCGCCTATAAATCTCCACGGTCGAGAATCGTGCGTTAATACGTCGCCGAATGTGAACACAACAATGTCATCGTGGTTTTATGTACCGCCATTACTGCAAACCTGTTTCTGGATAGATTCTGGAGTGTCCTCTCTGACATGAAAAGGAAATGGGTTAAGACTACAGTCCACCAGGAGAAATGCCGGTATGAGACTGCACTTCATAAAGAAATATGTGTGACTTCGTTAAGATTTGTTACTGACTGGTAGCCAACGCCTAGCACGAACAAATAAGAAATTTCGATTTTACAGAATTAATCGTCAAAAGGGATAAAACAGGAGGTGCAAGTTTGCCAGATTTAGCAGAAGCGGACTCCAGAACACTACCCTCTTAGAAGTCGCATGCACCAAGTAAATTACATATAACTACGAATGTTAGAATCGTTAAGTGTTTTTAGAATCCGACCTTAAATTAGTTAGATTCCAATGCGTGACGTATTTCTTCTAAAATAACGAGTGCCGTACACAGTAGCGTCCATTCGGTTTCTTAATGAGACAGTTCATTGTCATTACAGACTCTATAATATAAAGGATTGAAATAATCTACCGCATAGATCGAACCAACTTTAAAGTACCATTTTATTTAGCGCCGCACAAAACGCCCTCAGCGTAAAAAAGGACATTGAAAGTGAGCGTAATCTAATATTTGATCACTGCTCACGACCACCTTGATTTTGCGGGCGCCGGTGTCGCATAAATAAGTACATATTTGTGTAACATGCTATACAGTGTACATAGATCGGTATCGGCGAGGGAGCGGCGAAGGCCGGCCCGCGCTGGTCACGTTTAGAGAGCCGCCGCCGCCGCCCGAGGAGCACCCAGCCAAGGTCCTCCGTGACTCGGGAACGTGGACCCAAAGGTCGGAGGTCGGCTAGAAATTCGAACGGCTCTGTTTTGACAGCTGATCTATTGCACAGATAAACAATCATGGAACATGAGTAATGGCATGAAATTTATTTCGAACATGTCGTGCTTGTATTGTATTACTAAGTACTGCAATTTGTAATTTGTGTCACATTTTTATGTCTAGATGTTTCCATCTCGCTTAAGATGTTCTTACGCGGGGCACGAAATATGTATTGACTGAGGACAATTAATGACTCGAACCTAAACTTGTCTATCTACATTTTTGTAATCGTTGTTTTCCCACTGCCTAAAGGTTAAATGGGAAATATTTTAGCATTAAACCCGCTTACAAACAATAAACAAAACTACATTCAGAACACGATCCTGTACCGTATTCTAAATTTACTTCTGCGAATGATTTTATTTTACACAAAGCAGACGCTTAAACCCCAAAACCCACTGACACCGTACGACGCGATGTATCACTCGCTTTATTTAGAACTTGGAGTGAGTGAACACTTAACCTTATTATCGCCAGTGACAAAGTGCAAATCAACGTCAGTAGGTCGATCGGCGCCGGTTGCACAAGTTGGCACGCGTTGGGGTAGGCCGCGATGGACCTACTCCGCCCACCCTCAGCCAAATCGACCCTATTTATATAAAGCTACCGCACTATATTTCAATACGAATCATAGCATTCGCTATTAATAAGTTGATTGAGTCGTGAGATATTTCTGAATGTTTCTACATAAGATTGTAGAAATTATAATTATAGTTTTAGTTAATTTATTATTATTTTAAATTTTGTATTGTTTGATTTAGTTATAGATCGTTTTATTATTTATCAAAACTGTAACTCGTTCGGCATACATAACAGAAAGTGTTTGAAAGTCAGTTTAATTTCAAATGTACTCACATGTGGCGATTGTTCCAAACGCATCATAAATTAAACGAGAAGTAAATTTTCTTGGAACTGTAAGAACTTAAGTGATAAAACAATTTCAGCGCGTTGTTGAAACAAACAGAACTTACAAAGCCATATGAAGAGCGTAACAAAAAGAGCGAAAAAACTCAACGCACTCGGTGCATAGCAAAGACTCATTAGCGCGGACCGGAAACGGGGGGATGTGACGTCACGCGCGGCACAAATAAATCGAGACGTGTCCATACACTCGCATAATGAGCGATTAATGACGTCCTAGTTGTTTAGTTACGACTTTCGAATATTATGCTTTGCCTCGGTTCTAGGTCAAGTGCCCGCCTAATGTCTTTTTTAGACAAATTAAATGAATAATACTTATGTAGGCAACGACCGTGGTGAATACCGGGCAGCCACTTCGCTTCCTTAATGAAGGAAAACATTATCATACACCTAAAAACCATTCGAATTCTCATTAACTAGTATTATAAAAAAGGATGAACGTTTTCAATTAGTTTTTAATATTCTTGATAACTTCATCAAGGGATTTGTTTTCGAGTAATTTGTCATATTTATTACCGGACGTTTCATGTGAAATAATACTCATAGACATTGACACAGTCAGGCTGAACTGGGGCTACCTGTGCATTAATAACAAACTAAAAAAACAAAAACCTGACATTATATTTAGCATAACTATGTGCGGAGAATCTCACCCAATGCTTTTGTTCAGACACAAACGTCATTACCAACCGAGGAATAATGTTCCATTGCAAGATCACGGCCATCCTATAATATCAGCAGTGAATTAATAAGTGCAACGCAACATTAAGCGCAAGATAATAAAGAAATTTCCGTATAAGTAACGTTCGAAGTATTAAAATTCCATCGTGACCTGAGCACCGCGGAGATTCAACTTTAATATTCTCTCGTTAGTCGCTCGCTGGGTCCACCTCGCTATCTTATCCGTGTACTTTCTCATTATTTTTCCCTCGGTTCGCGTATTTCGCGGCAGATAAAAAACAGGCGACAGGTGGTTTAATTAAATTTATTGGCCCGTGTCGATCGGTCGATGTTATCGCTGGCGAGGCGAACGGCAGCGTGCCGGCGTACACCGCTGCAGTGGGTGGCTCCGAGGTACACGCCGGTACACTTCCCAATTACATACATAAAATCATGGTGTTAGCCCTTAAAGGTTGAGATAGGAGGCTCGGCAAAAAGCAAGTACATTTCACAACAAGACCCAAATAAAATACACTGCTAATTAATAACAAAGACAGAGCAGGGCGAAGAAATGTAGCAGCTAGATTTGCATCAGTTTACGTGGAAGAAATCCTTTAAGGTCTTCCTTTTTACGTCGGTGCACTATTAGAGTTTGAATCAAACACCGAACACCAGGTGCACTAAGCGTTCGTTCGGCGTTTCCATAAAAAGTACATAAAGTGACTGTTGACGGTATTATACTACCAAATGATACAAGCTATTATCTCATCCGTTTTGAATTCACGACCACGAAGCGGGGTGTACGGGTGGAATACTAAAACGCGCCGACAAATGCCCTACCGAATATCTAACGTCGACAATGATACACGAAAAATAAGAAAGAATCGTCAACAACTTTGAAGTGTTGTTTACTTTACATTGTCTACAGAGTAGATCGTCTTACTAAAAAGAGAGGTAACATGTTTGAAAGTAATTTTCAAATAACGAAAGCTGTTTGTTATATTAAGTATTAAATGGTTATACACACAAATTCCTGTACTAGGATCTCCTGTGTCGCGGGTGACAAAGAATCTCGCATTAAGACAAACACCTCCGTCCTGAATACAAACATGTGCCTGTTACACAAATGTTTACCCCAGCCTAGATCGAACCCGCGCCTAGCTTTATTCGTTCTGTCATCTTTTCCAAAGGATTGTCCGACTTATTGGGTTGTAGTATACAATCAAAGGCAGAACTCTCTTGTATAATGTTTCTTATATTACCTGGGTTCCTTGAAAACAGGTGTAACGATTTTGCTAAATAATGAAATTTAGGTTTTGTAGCAGTATATTAAGTTTTTTGGGCAAAGCATTAAATTGTAAAATTTAATGCATTTCTAACAAAATAATTGCTGCCGCCTCTTCATATAGTATATTCATTTTAAATAAAAACCAACAATTTATAAAATCGTTTTTAACCTTCAACCTGGTTTAAACAAGCAGTAGTATGAGCGCTACGTTTACCTTTTACTGCCTCAAATATACGAATTGACTACACACCGAGGAAGACTCGGTTTCCTAAATTAGTGTAATTTAAGCGCAATACGCAACCAATTTGGAGCGTGCGAACTTCGAGCCAGATCGCCCACTCTGTTGAACACGAAGCTAAAGAATCTTTGAACAAATAAAAAACTTTCACATCTATTACCCCGGACTAGAGCTACCTCTTGAATACAATGTTCAATTTCCATGGATCTATTTCTTAACAATCAGGACCAATTACTACAAGTGAAGCTCTTTCTTCTTTGATGATTTTAGGTTAGAAAACATACCTGTGTGTTATTGATATGTTATGAACTTCTAAATCAATGAAAAAAATTTTATGAATTGTTTGGGTTTTTATTTACATTCACAATTCGATTCAATAGAAAATGTATTTCATGTTACAATATAACATCAGTCAAATCCGTTAGTATAATAAGAAATAAACACTACTTCTCATGGTATAACAATATCGTCATGGTAAACAACAGTTCCTTACGTTTGTCTTCGCTTTGGTCAAAGCTTTATGCTCCTCGCATTACTTCACTCCCGCAATGTGGAGCGTGCGAATCGACTGCGCACCAAGTATGGTAAACTACGCGCAGCGGTCGGCTCCTATGTTCCCGCGGGCCTAATTGCCATTCAGCGACGGTAGGACAACTCGCCGCGAAATGGGGAATTGGGACGCCCTTTGTAGCATATCGCGCCGAGTGGAGATGAATTTCAATTTACAGATGAATAGCCGAGATTGAATTATTAACATGTATGGTTATCTACGTACTTATAAAATATGTTCGACGTAAATTACTGACAACTTAAATCTTTCATTCTGAAATCACTACTATTGTAACAATCCATATTATAAATGATTTCTAGATCTATTGAATACCGAGTCCAAAACTATTTGCATAACAGTGCTACCTATACAAATAGAAAATACTGAATAATTATATATTTCAACATAAGCTATTTGGAGATTGTGGTGTCCGTAATCCAATGACCATTTCTATATGTACAATGATTCAATGCACTATGCTAATTCCGCTCAATCAAATGATCAATAAATGCTTAAGCTCCAATGTGAGAACAAC
Source organism: Carystus phorcus (assembly GCA_018248895.1). Taxonomy (NCBI): domain Eukaryota; kingdom Metazoa; phylum Arthropoda; class Insecta; order Lepidoptera; family Hesperiidae; genus Carystus; species Carystus phorcus. The sequence continues at coordinate 17,109 of DWJN01001424.1, forward strand.
ATGATCAAGTCAACCGCCCACAATGGCGCACTACACTAAACGTCAGTGTTCAAGGGTCGGCTCCAACGGCCCGTAACAGTAATCGCTCACGTACAGTCACGTTCGACGTCGAGTAGGAAGCGTTCGAGATGTCATTAGCGACTATTAACAACCGAGGGGGTAATTACGGCGCTGCGATGAGTGCGCATGCACAAGGCCGATGCGTCTTTCTATTCTAAGAAGCCCTTACAAAGCCGCACGTTTGATCCGCCCATGGTTTTTGTACGGAGCTGGAGTACCATGAAACTTCTGTTTGGTCTTTAATTTCTTATTAAGATGTATAAAGTAATCTAATATTAATTATCTACACAGTTCCTTAATGCACACAATGTTATTGACGAGGATTGTATTATGGAGTACCTAATACCTAATCACAATATAACATCATTAATGCAACTCTAATTTGTTTAGAAGTTCTTAAAACTTACGACAAAAATTATAATTGTAATTCATAATATAAAGAAATCAGAGAAACGTTTGTTTAAGAATAAATTGATTCTTATTGGTCCCTGTATCCACTACGTACTAGCAAAGTTGATATATGACGCAATGTTAAAAACAGACGTATATGTGTCCAAGAATTTAATATAAGTGTCATCCGTCGAGCTATCGGCATCATGTGGAACACAAATTTGACCTGGATACCGAACGTACCAGCTGGTTGTCAGTAGCTGCATAGCCGCTATGCAGTAATATGTGACTCGATAACATCCCGAAATTATGAAAGATGGTATTTAATTTGTGAACGCGAGGAGTCTTACCCCCGGTCTCTGAAAGGCTTATCAAAACCTCGTCGAACTAACAGACATATTAATAGGAAACTCGGTCGAATTAATTCGAGTTTCGGAAACGTTGATTAGTCAATAATAAATCAGTAAACAAAATCGCATTTGAGAAACGATTAGGAGTAAAATTTGCACCGT
>DWJN01001425.1:0-18069 GCA_018248895.1 Carystus phorcus
ATAGTGATGTCTTTATGTGATGAATGCCCCGAGGGTCGATTCGACTTACGACTACAGAACGACTACAGACGACGACAACAGAAACAAAATATGTTTCATAAAATTGAATGGAGCATTACATTATTTTTTGTATGGTTATTTTAAAATCGCATTCACGAGACTTTGTCAGTTGACAGATATTGGAATTGTAGCCTCAAATGGATTTTAGTATTGAATAGGGATGTCTAAAATGTTTTCCTCAAGTTCGAAATATTCCTCGTGTTTCGGTTATTTGTTTAGTTTACATGTTAGAGTGTTAGATATTTTTAAATAAAAACATTGGGATTAACACGGACAAGAATATAGTAATTCGAAATCAAAGTATATTCGGGTTATAATTTAGTAGCTAAGAATATGAAGACTAAATATTTGCTAAGTAACTAACACAATATTCAAAATCAGTGTTATGTAACGTTTCTTGGTATCGTGCTATTATAAGAGTCTTTAATATCCTTAATTAACACTCACACAGCAAGATTCTGTATAGAACATAATAAAAACATTTACGAATAAGAATTGACATATCCAGAACTTGTGAGTGGTAGTGGAATAGTCAGGTTTTACCGGGGATTAAGCAGGGACTCGGGATTTGTTCGAGATTATTCAGTTTTGTCTATATATTTTTTTATATAAATTAATAAAGAAAAGGCAAACAAGCCATCTATACCAAGTAGTCGCTGTCATCTATAATAACCAGCAAACTTCACCGATGCGTTATGAACCAAAAACTTTAACCAAAAATTTTACTGACTATAATATCCAGATCAATCACATATATCTTAAAAAGTCTTAATATAAATATGTTGAAGTTATATGCCACTCAAAATTTTTATTAACTTTCATACTATAGAAAAGTACTTCAGTTTAATTTATTTGTGTATATAATTTTATTATAAGCAGACATTCTTACAAATAAAAAGGATGTCGCGCGTTTAAAGACTTTTATTGTATGACACAAATTGACGTTCGACAGCCATTTGCATTTTTGTATCATGATTAATCACTTGGATTATGACGCGAGAGCTTGGCGAACCGATAAATAAGATTGGATATTCTTTAATGATGTATTTTTCGCATTCTTTCCCAGCTCAAGAATCGTATCGGAGCCCACAATTTTTTTTATGAATTTTATTACAAATTGTATGATAGATACCTATAAGGCTGTTAGTAATAATGAATGATGTACATCTACGTATGCCATATTGTTCACCTATGCGAATACGAGTTATCTTAACTAAGTTTTATAGTGTTATCCTTTAAATATTAATTTAACTCGTAGCCAATAAAACCAAGGACTGTATGGACTCAAAATTCTATTCTCAAGCACTCACTATCCCACTTATAGAAACTCCGTAATACACTCGTACGCTTGATTCGGAACTTGTACAACGCCATCTATTGACGCGTGTTGATATTACATTTTATACAAACATCTTTGTACAAAATAATCTATACATATTATAAAAATGTAAATGATTCAAGTCTGTACATGACAAATTAAGAATATATGTATATTAATGAATTATTGTCAAATATAGTAAATAAATTCTGAATAACGTTTTTGATTGGATAGAAAATGTACAGAGAAATAAAATAATGTAGACTTCATATTTTCTCACAAAAATGAAATTAATGCCTTGACTGAAGAAGTTGTTGAAAGAAACAGCAACATTGCTATGACTGATATTATCATGGCTGAATGAAATCCTCTTACAAACGATTACGATTGGCAGACGCTTCGGAAAACACCTACTTATAAATCAACAAAAAAACCTTCTCCGTGAGAAAGATCACTCAGTTTGACTCGAGAGCTTGACGGATAAGAATAATATTGTTATGATTCTTGAAATTGCGTTTAACGAAAATCGTCTTTTCGGCGCTTATGATTTGTAGGTACTAGGAACGCAAATAACAGGAAGTACTATTCAAGGATTTAAATATTACTATTAAAACTGTTATGGAGATCAAGGACGATTGATTGTTTTAAGCAATGAAGGGAGATAGTCTTTATCGGTTTTTGAGATTTATAGCAAAATAAAGCAGTAAATTATTGAATCAGATGTTATTTTGGTAACGACCTCAAAAAATATTGGGTGTACATAAGTTAATAATTTTCATACTGAAAACTCGTAAGAGTGCTTGTTTTATATCTTCTTCTATACTCATAATAAAACTGTACCTAAGTGATCACATTATCTGTTTGTTTATTTATCTGTATGTCTGTATACTTGTGCAGAAATGGCTTATCCGATTTGAATGAAGTTTGCAGGATTACATTTTGGTGGGCTTTACTTAACATTTAGTGTTTTTTTTTTCATTTATATCGGTGTAAAAATAAAGAAGTAATGTCAATTTATGACAATTATTCATTGGCTATTAAACGAAACGAAGTTGGCGGGTCGCTTAGTATCTATGTAATACATAAAATGCGAAGAGATAATTCGTTCCTTAAATTTTTCATGTCACTGGTGATATGACGTTTCGTTTCGTCGTGTTCCGGTTAGGGGATGAGAGTCAATACATTTTTACTTTTTTCTATTTTATTTATTGATCAACAACGAATCAGTAAAAAATTAAGTCATTTGGGGGAATAAGATATTGATAAAAAAAGAACGTTCTAAAATAGACTAAGGTTTTTATAGACTAACAAAATAGATAGACTAACTTACTAACAGAACTGCAAACTACTATAGAATACATAGACTAACTCTTACGAAGAAACATTTTTTATTGTATCGACATAAAGTAGGATAAAAGAGGAGCCATAATGATAAAAAGTCCTGAGACGAACAGGTTCTTTGTAGATATTTTTAGAAGGCAAAAAGATAAGTCCACACACAACCATTACTAACATAATATTTCTGCACCTGTATTTAAAGGCAATAAACAGTTATTAGCATAATATCCGCGCGGTGATTAAATGAATGGAACGGAACGGAAGTCAAATGCCCCGCGTTGTAGAAATAAAACCGACTTAGACCACCGGGCTAGGCGGTGTACATCAAAGGTGAGTTTACCCTACACGAGCATTTATACTTCATCTAGACCCCACTTGTTACGCACATCATGCCTGCCTGTATGTCAGTCAGAACGTCGACTCTAACTCTAATGAACTGTTTCCGATGTACATTTCACTGCATATTTAGGCTCATAGTTTTTTTATTAAATTTTAACGTGGAAACTTGTTAAAACTATTTAGACACAGTCACACAACTTTATAACAGATGAATATCAGCTTTACTACGATGCCTCAAAGCCAATTTCGGCTACCGCGATGCTTCAGGACTCTTTTCTGGATTTAAGATAGGATGATCAAATCTGCAGTGTGCCCTATAGTGACTTATGTACTAAATTTTTGCTTTAAATGTACGCTCGCATTGAGTACATGTAAGCACAACATTATTATAATAATAAGGAATTTACCGTGATCGTCGATCGATAAGTTGTTAGGATGTGTGATTCACTTTACTATATTCATCGGTTAACTATTTTAGTATGTGATTGAAGCATTTGCATTAATGTATTTACTATTTTTTTTTAATATTATGATGAAAGACATTTTAAAACATCTAGTTTTGTTCTACTGTGACGCATATACAAGCCATATGTAGATTCTACGGAACGACTTCATAAACTCGAATCTCAGTGAAGATGGGGCCTTCATCTGTGTACGAGTATGTGTCTTATCCCGCGGGCTAAAGTGGAATAAGCTAGAGCTATATGTTCTGGGGTGAATATATAAAGAGGGACCTGGTGCACAGGGATTCAGTCATAATGGTGATTTTTAGAATGTCTTTATGCCTCTGATTATTAAAAGGTTAATTCTATGAATTGACCAGGTCAATTAGTAAGGCCTGGTTTCATATTTAAAAGTACCCTAAACGTTTGGAAGAAATGCCCTATGCGTCAAAAGCTATGTTTTGCCTAAGAACTGGCAAGATTGGATCGAATAGATAAATAATTATAAGCAGACTATTGAAAGGAGAAAAATATAGTTTGTTACCGCAAATTGACGAAAACATAATAAAATATTTGAAAGTAGAAGGGTTAGCCTTGAAGTAAAATCATTAGTCAATGTCGTAGCACACTTTTCTTACTTTTTCAGTAACTACATTGTGCCAGTTTATCGATTTACACATTAATAAGCAAAGCATAAATATGGGGTTGGAGTTGTAACGTAACAGGTAAAATACCCCATATTTAAGCTACTGTTTGTTTCTAAAGATCGTAATGAACTGATAATTCTGCTATAATATTAAATTGTGTAATAAAAGTAAAGATATTTTTAAATCGTTCAATTCAAATTTATAACCAATTGGGAATAGATGTCATAAAATTATTAAAAGCATAAAATAAATCTTCCCTACTTCAAGTTCATTCTCATTACTTTACCACTCCTCATAAGGCCATAACCGTTTCAAAACCATTCAATTTTACGATCGCTTCAGTAAATGCACACACGGTGATCCTGCAGTAGATGCAACGTGGCATTCAGTCTACAATGCATTTATAACAAAAGAGTACTTTTCGTCTCAAAACTTAATGACGATTTCAAAGTGAAACTTTTTATAAATCATGACATTTACCAAGGTGAATCCCTTTGGCTGCTTTGAAGAACCGCCTCTTACCTGGAAAAAGAAAATTTTAAATTATTTAAAGCACTGTAAGCAATGACAATTTTAAATAATTATATCGTCTACGTTTAAAATTTTTACGTTTAATTCTACATCTCAAACATTTGTACTTTAGCGCAAAAGGCTTCCCCAGTTCCGAGAGAATCTACTGCTCTACAATTACAGCCTGCAAAATTAAAATTTTAGTTCTACATTCCCGTTTTTTCATCGTTGTCTCCATTGTCTTTGTGAACAAAGACAAAAGCTCCTACAAGGAAGTCACTTGACTATGCTTGTGTCCTTCATATACTTAGATTTATGACAAGAAGACGGCAAAGAAAATTGATCAAGCTGTATCGTATTCGTACACGATTCAAAATACGTTAGGTAAGAACACAAAATCAGTTGTCAAATAAATATATCGAAATCAAACACCGATATTAAACAATCCGATGATGGAGTGTTATCTGCATCGATAAAATATATTGAGTAGTTACGATCGCGCTTGGGCGTTTTATATTTTCTGGAGCGAGTGACGAACGTCGCACATCGAAAATGTCTATAACGCTCTATCTTAACTACTAAACCATAAAACCCACTCATAGGTAGCCACTAAACTGGAAACGACTGGACAATTTCCAACTTTATAATCCACGTCCGATATTGGATTCGATTACATTCCATTCGGACCACGACTCCCCACAAAGATTTTTATGTGCTGTGTCGCTCATACTGTCAGGTAATATTTGTAATGGGGCTTATCTCAGAACACGGTATTGAATTGTCAGCGTGGTATCAAGATGTTGCCTGGTATGGCCACGGATCGCTTCTACGCTAGATTTCAAACGAACCCGCTGCCGATGCCTTTTAAAGGGGCAATAGTCGAATCGTCCGAGATATTATTGTAATTTGTTTCTGAGAAGGTGCTTTTATTTAAATATCGCTATCCGGAATGGTCTTTATCTCTATTGTTTCACTCAGTAGCTGTTGCTCGCTGCGTATTACAAATATTGAGGGTCTCACAGCTTTAATGCATTTCAATGCATTTTAATGAGTCAACAGCGCTAAGAGCCCTCGCCGACTATCTATGGTTTATATTTGTTTTTTGGCATCTGCATTGTAGACGTAATAGAATACTGTATCGATAAGTATCCAGTACGATAATACATTTCGCTTGGTTAGCGCATGCTGAAGTTAATTTGGAAAAAAATAACGTATGTGATTTTATCTCGCAGGCGCCAGTGAAATCATACCTAAAATATTAAATAATAAAATAAAAATTTTACCGAACCTTATTTGGAATAATTTGGGTCGAGGTAGTTACACGTTCGCGCCGAGCATGTAAATTAGCAAACCGTTGGATGCCATTTCGAACCTTAATTTTGTTATTGGATCTTTTGAATACCGTTATTGGGGCAGTGTTGGCCACTTGCGTCTACACTGTGTGGCTCGCGCGGTTATAACATTTTTGTATGAGACAGGGATAGTTTCTACCTGGTAGTAATAGCCCCAAACATTTTTAGTTTAATGGCTGTGAAATTATCTGATGATTATTGATTATTATAATTGATTACCACCGATTCAATATCAGGGGTATAAAATTGTGCATTGTGAATTTACCACGTCCACGCAAGTTATAAACATGCTGAGCTGACATGCTTGTAGTAGTGGACAAGTACATTAATGTATAACAGTTTTGCATATAATAGTAGACCGGTATACAAAAGTTTTTAGATGAGAAGAGCCTCTCCGGTTCTTATTGCATTTTCGTGCACAAGATAATGAATGCAACTTGCTTCCTTCAGGTAGTTACTTGTGAATCATCGTATAACGAAAATGGTACGATGATAGTAGATTTATTATAGTTGGATATTTTGCTTGTCACCTCTAAAATTCTCTTTCTAAAATCTTTGTACTGTCATATAGCTAGTTAAAGAAAACGGAGAAATCAAAATTTATTTGCTTGCTTTCTAATTTGACGACGCAAGTCACCATGCTTGACCGTCGTTCGAAGGGTCCTGGATTCCAAGCGAAGCAGAAATTTGAATGATGAATTTAAATTTCTGTTCTCGGTCGGGATGTGTGTGTGTGTCTTTCTATGTTATCCATGGCACCTACCACACAGGGTATCCTAGTGGGGCTATGAGTGTGTGGCGCTATTTAATTTTAGCTTTTAGGTAAAACAAGTTCACTTTTTCTTGGCAAGTCTTTAATTGCCTTGGTTCAATGGCCGTTAATAATCAGCGGTGGTTACTTACTTTGGTGTCTCAACTAGGTACTCGTTAGTCGTCATTTTTTTAATTAAATTCGTACATATTACGCTCTGTATAAATTTAATTACAATGCGTCGTGGTGCTGACATATTATCTTTTTGAGAATTATCGACTTCCCCTTGTAAAGCAACAGAAACAGATTATTTTGACAAGTTAATTAATCCTACCAATCCTAGCATTATTTTCTCTTTACACTGCAGTTTTAATATAGCTGATCTACTCGTATTTTCTTAAAGGTTTTTAAAGTACACATATTCTGTATAACAAAACTGCTTTAGTGCCTTAATTTCTTTTTAAACTGAAAGGGCTATCATTGAAGCACTTGTACCGTAAATCATAACGTATTTAGATACCTAAGTACTTTATTTTCAGACGATAACACTTGTGGATATTTAACATATGTATATGTATAATACAAGGGTATAGTTAAATATAACATAATTTCAGGATCATAGAACGACATGAAACATACCGAATTACTATGAGTTGCTAAGTTCCAAGCAAACATCCTTAACACGAGGCGCTCGCCACTTCACTACAACTCTGCTACAGTCGTATCCGGCGCCGACTGATTCAATTCCGTTCCTCCGTGTGAAATAACACGTCACTCAAACGCAAGCCATAATAAATTCAATTTTCCTCCCCCTCCGTCGAAATGACGAGTGGACAGGATTAAACGCGTCCTTTATTCGCTTTTGTTCTCCGCAATTCAGTGTTTTTCACCTTTTTTACCTCTACGATTCAGTACTTATGTTGTATATTATTGTATTGTATTTTTTGAAACCACTTTGGTATTGCAGTGTTTAGTTGAGGTGAAAAAATGTAATCGGGCTGCGCTGAGCAGCTCAAACCAATAGTATCTCTCTATTCATGAATGTTCTTGAATAGAATCTTACTTCAGTGAATAGGTTAATGTATATTCTTTAATAAAGATATACTGTTCAAACTATACATTTTGAAATTATGAGAAATGTGACCGTTGTAATTAAATATTTCTTTGGAGACTTATGACATGGGATGCACCGAAACTATTTTTTTCGTCCAGTTGATTTTATTCTTTCCTAAATCCATTTTCATCGTATATACAGAACGCACACAGATCCACCGCGAAATATAACGAATAATCTAACGTATGTCAACAGTATACAACTTCGCATGAAATCAAAAAGCAAACCGGGGACAAACGCCTATGCAAAATCTCATGAATATAAAGGTAGGTCCTCACTACTCGCGTTATCTAGTAACGCTATACGCTGTCAATGTACGTCAATGGACATAACACGATGCGCTTTGTACAGCATCTCTTTTGAATGTTGTGTTCCGTTAGGGAAGGACGTTGTTGACTTTACGCAGACCGAAAACGAGAGAATAAAATATCTCTAACTATACAGTTTTATACGATACATCTTGTCCTTATATTTCATTAACTCTTAACTAAAATCTCTGGAGAGAGTCTTGACCACTTGACTTGAGATCCTTGGAGCTAGAATGCTGAAATTTTCAAGATAAATTTCCTTTGAAATGTAAACAAATGTTAAGGCGATTTTTCGGGCTTACTGTTTTGAGAATAAAGTTGGATAATATTTTCCCCGTTTAAGAAGCCTCAGTTCTGTAACTTAAGTTGGGCTGATTCCAAATGTGATTTGATACTAGCCTGTTTAAGTATATTTTATCATATTAATTTAGTCGTAATTTATATTATACAAATTAATAATAATTTACATTATGTTTTATTGTCATTTGTTGTTTTGGTAACATTTTAACAATCTGTAACACGGAGAAGAACATGAAGTAATAAAAACATTATAAGCAAAGGTTCAACGTGCCCTCCGAAGCACCTAGTCACAACCAGTATCTCATTCAATTTCAGATCGTCTCCGTAATTGCTTAACTCAATCATTTACGACCGTCACATTACTACCTTCGGGCTATGAGGGCTGTTAATCTAGATATCAAATCAATTTATAATCAATAAACACTACCAAATCAAAACTAATAAAGTCCTTCATCTTAATATCAATTAATTTCTTCGATTACTCAACATTCCACTCTGTAACAAGTTGTCATCTTGGATTTGCATCTCATTTATTCCATCGCTACAATGTAATGCTGCAACTAAGTTACCAGTTGTGCAATAATGTTGCATGGTTATCCAAAGATACGCGATACAGCGGTACTATTTTTAATACTATATTTGATTTGTAGATACATTAACTTAAGTAAGTCAATCGTTGCTGTTGAATTGAATTGCAATTGTGAGCTGTAAGTTAATAAAACGAAATAAATTATTATTAAAAGCTTTAATTAAAATGTTTGTTCGGGTGGAATCTTGCAACTCAATTTTGAAGCAGATATCTTCAACCGATTGAGCGGAAATTTTGTATACACGTTTAGTTTGGATGACAATGCATGGTAAGCTATATGACGTCGTTCTAAATCTAAGCGGAGCGTAGAAGATAGCGAACGAACAAGATTTTTTATCATATAAATTGCATAACGATAGCTGCTATTGGTCTGATCGATTCAAAATATAGTATCGTGTAATTTCAAATTATGGAACGAGACTTCGCGATCGATTGCCTAAACTCTGGTGTAACCAAGTGATTGCACTTACTAGTCTCTCAATAACAATCGCTCTATGGTAAGTCTAGCACCGAAAAAATAGAGGCAGATAATTAAAAACATATAGAACTTTCATCAAGGATACGACCTTCAGCGATGAAGCATACGATAAAAAAAAATTTAAAAGACATTACAATATCCGGTTAACTTCTTAATGCAGCATTTGATATCAGCAGTACTACTGGTGTGTACTCAACAACTTATAATAAACATTACGCTTAAGTTCATCACGATCGTCTCAATGAATAAGGCACAGATAGATTTTTAGTTTTTCAGCTTTAAATTTTTGATAAAATTCACGAGAAAAATATTTTTATCACGAAATATGATTTTCAATCATTTAAAACGATATGAATAAAAATCATCACGGTGGAAAACTGAACGCGATCATTTGGCGCGTATTACCCAATACTTTTGAAATTGGAATCGGATCGTTCTGTTTTAGGATTACCGCTATAAAGTTGAATGACCATGTAGTAAACGCTCCGAAGAACCTGTGTTTTTTATTAAAAACAATGAGACAAACAGTCACATAAGACACATGTTCTAGAAAAATCTTAAATTGGACTGTCTACTTTTTTGACTATTACACTAGTTACAAAAAGGCGTTTTATCAGAAGTGAGAATACGATCAAGCTTCAAACACTTCTGTTTATAATTAATTTGTCATCATATATTTCAGGACCATAATGACGATGTTTCATTATGCTAAAAAAAAACATTTTATTTAATTTTTAATTTGCATAAATACATCATTTTTTATCAACTACATATTCCAGAGTTAAATACTGTCATGTTAGACGGATTTGACGTAATTGTCAGAGGGCCAAGAATGTAACGGTGAATTCAGAATTTTATAATCAAAGGAGGGTCCATGGTTGATTATGATATTACGTTAATTATGCTGGCCGGTGTTTGAAATGCTGCCAAATTGTAAACTGAAAGAATAGTTATATTATTTATTATAATAGCACGCACCTATTAACTTATTAATAGATGCATACTGCCTCTCAACTTGAATTAAACATAACATGCTTAACCACAAAGCTGTACTTTACTTTTAACATTTTACAGTGAAATATTATCAAGCAACGATACTCACGAATAAAAAGTGACATGTATGCATAGTGCATAAGTGTATTGAAATAATACCTATATGAATAAATGAATTTGAATTTATATTTGCTTATAATTTAAATATAAGCTTATTGCAGGCATAAACGATACTCGTATCATTGTAAAATGCGCAATCCATGATTAGTTTAGTTTAATATTAAACTGATATTAATAAGTCATAATATTATTTCTTTACATTTGTTATCAAAATATAATATAGTTTTAATTTAAGCTGTCATATTTTAATTATTTAAGTTTCCAGTTTATTTTTACTACGTTTGAAACATAGTAAATCGTTTTTTTCTCGATGATATGACGGCGACTTAAAAATAATTTTGATAAAAATAAGTAATGTTCATTAGAAGCTTATATAAAATCGATGGATTGATAAAAGAGGGTGTAATTCTACCCAAAGTCTAAAAACAATGCATCATTCTCGATTATTATAAAAGTGGGACATTTCGAATAGGCGGGGTTAATACAAAGGGTTGTACTTAACCAGCGAATTAATTGGCTGGATGCAGTCTACTGTATTACAATACCACCATGCCATAGAGGCGCCATGTTTGTCGTGTTTAGAATAGAATAGGACGGAATAATTTAGAGAGAGAAAACTAGTTAACCAAAAATAATTAAATTCAAAAAAATAGGTAACATCCAGCAACTTATGAATAAAAATACAAACTTTGAGAAATGCGCTTGTATTTTAAAAATCTCATTTCCAAGACCTTAGTAGTTTTCAGCTATTTACATAAATCTAGTCTAAATGTTAATTCGGCTTGGATTATGATGAAACAGACGGGTGATGACCTCTCACGTCTTTTGGAGTCTCGGCACCCAATGTGCTATTTCTTCACATATGAAATTCACAAATTACTGACTCATTATTTGTTGCAAAAAGACACCTCGCAATTTTTTTTAATTAATTAAATTTTTCATAAACATATATTTTCTACGCCGTCATTTCAGTCCTGAGCTATGTTATAATTTTGTAAGAGAAATCTAAAAATATCCTTATTTTAACAATACTCATATTTTACTTTAACCAAAGTATTAATATAATTTGTATGCAATAATAATCTAACTTATATCAAAATGTAACTTGAGCAATGCTTTTCAAGTATAACTTCCACATAACTGTCGTATTAACTAACGTTTCGACATGGTAAGAGGGTGTCTCACGTTTTGTCACAAGGGCTTCTAATCCTAGAAGCCCGACTGATTTAAAGTGCTTAACTCTGAAATTCAACAAAGGTTTGTTCAAGTTTTTGTTGCACCGTATATTAATTTTTACTGCAACAATTTACTTGTGATTCAAAAATCTACTTATTTTGTTAGGCGTATACTAAGGCAGAACCCCTAGTAACTATAGTTGGAGACAGATGAAGTGTTATTATTACAACGATATACATATATGTATATAAAAACCCGTAATATTTAAGCTTTGGTAAAAAAGTAAAGTACTATTACCCACAGGTCTACTACTTACGTTAAAAGTCATTTCGTGAAATATGAAATAGTATGTATTATCTTCAATGCTTCCAACAATGATGAAACCCTATAGTAAAATATTTTGAATTAGCAGTTCTAATAACCGCTAAACATCATGAACAATAGAAACCGCATCTAGGTAAGGGTATTTATTGCAGATGTCACCGTAATTATCAGCTAGTCGATGCAATTAACTGCATAGAAAGGTATAAAGTAACTAGAGGCAAACCAAAGACCAGACTAAATGACGAACTTTAATAATCTCTACAGAATAAAATCAATGATAGTAAAACAATACACAGCAGGTAAACCAGGTAATCCAAAATACATAGAATAAACAAAAATGATAGTACTTAAATATTTAAAAAGTGTATGTATTTCAAGGACCTTAAATGACTACACAACGATCCCTGGGAAAATGAGTTGAATAACTTACAATCGATGCAGATGTCAATTATACTTCCCGACGACAAAAAATAAGTGTATTCAATATGTCATCGCCTCGTAAAGCTACAGACAGACGTACCGCATGAGTTAATTGTTGTATTAATATTAATAAGGGAGTATGAAAGGGCAATGTCATATTTATGTTTCTTGCGACTGTAAATAATGTATCTTAAAATAATAACATCCGTTGAGAAAAAACAAAAGAATCAAATTGTGTTAATACATTGGGATGAGAATAAACTGCAGCAAATTGCGGGCCAGAAGAATTATAGATATTTATTTAAAAGATCTTGCATACTGAAAAATGCCAACGTTATGGAATTCTTAATAGTTGGAAATACGAGTATATTATACAAATTTAAGTATATGAAATTACTTAAAACACATGCAATAACGTAATAACATAATTGAACAATTTATTCAAACAGAAGACAATTTATATAGATAGAAGACAGCAGATAATCCTTCAACTCAATTAGTCAAGAAACGAGAGAAAATGAGTGGATAGAAAATTTGAACAATTCAAAGTTTTACGCTTCATTATCATAATGAAAATGTAATGATAATTTTGCCGTTTATTTTTATTTTTTTTGAATGGATTATCTTTTGATAAAATGTATTTTGCTAGGCTAGCAAGCCTCTTATTCTATGGACACAATGGCTATGGACACCAGTAAAAACAAAAAAAAATGAAATGCCTGCCCTGAATTAGATATACTTTACACCGATGTTTTTTAAGAACAGAATGGAGATTACACCGAAAATTTATTTTATTATTACTTCTAAAAAAATGACTTCACTTTTTATACCTAAACATAATAAAATGCCGCACTAAATGTTACCTTTATGATCGAGAACAAAGTAAATCATTTTTAGTTTCATTTATTTATAAGTCAGGGTTTGAAAACGAAGTCTTGTTTGCTTTTTAATGTATATACAAGTTAATCAACAGCTTAAGAGCATTTGCATAATCAAATTCAAGTTTTACCTTTTAAACTGCCAGACACCATATGTTTGAATAGAGGTAATTATAATGTTTAATGCGATAAGCGTTTGTATGCTCAACGCCAAGCGGTTTCATTGATCCTTAATTGCGGCCGAAAATCGCTTACATATTTATCATTTTTAATCTCAAACTTATCTTTCGTAAAGTCTCTATATGGTTTTTATTAAAATGTTTGGGTTTTTCGATCAAAATTTATAACCTCACAAAATATACGTGTTGAGAATTTTATTTTCTGATACACCCAAAAAATGCGTTTAATACAAATTTACATAGTGCTCCAAAAAAGCGAACGTATTTTTCTACGGTTTATTCTAGTGTAAAACAATTTAAATTAGCTTTTGTTTTTTGCAATAAATAATTTGAACCTTTTCCATAACCATTTTGGTTTCCTCATGCTCCAATTTGTCGATAAAAGGGCCATTTCACGGCTAAGTGTCAAAATTATAGATGTTAGGCTGCCACGGAAGCGCAACTTTGAGCGACCTCTAGTTATACAATATTAGGAATACCAAATTACAGTGATCTCAGACGAATTATGCCAGCGAAGAACGCGTTTCCATGTAATTGGACACGACCGCTTTAGTAGTTTTAAAGTATAAGCGAGGGCGTTTAGCTATAATTTGATTGGTTTAAAAAGTTCCAATCAACAAATGACAATTTTAAAATATGCAGTCTGCAAGTATTGCCTCATCACTAAAGAGGTATAGAGCATTCTCCACTACACACACCAAGGCTTTTCGTGCCTTCCAAAGCAAGGAATCGCTCAAGAAGTATTTACCACTGTCGATCGCTTAGGATAAAAAAAAAACAGTGGAGAGTAAAGTAAGGAATAAGATTACTGGATTTAAAGTCCAAGCAATTAAGTATATTAATGTGAAAGTATCGCCATCATAAAAATATTTTTTGCAAACAGCATAATAATTTTCTCCAATTCCGAATTCGTTTTCATCCTAATGTCATGACGTTCCTAATCACAAGCATTTTATAACTTCACAGCTTCTGTGTGTTTGTGAATGTAATGTAATGTTATAATTTACAAAGTTCTTAAAAAAACTAAAATGAGGTATTTACATTAATAATAACGAGAAATAATTACCCTCCCCCCCCGCCACCTCCCCCGCTAACACCTCGACAAAGTCTACACTGACGTCCAGATGTAAGGGTGACTATTAACGATTAAGTGGCTCGTCCAGTATTCGACGGTTATTTACATAAAATACTGTAATTATGAATACGCTCTAAAAAATACTTGTACCACACAGACGCAATGACGACTGTTACCAAATAAGTAATGGGCGCTGGATGTAGCTCATTATATTCGCGTGATGGATGTGCTGACGTTACCCTCTTCCTGTCATTTGCTGACGTCATGGGTTACTCAGTAGGAAATCAAGCCGCAGTAATCTTGCATTGCGAGTAGTCTAGACCTTTATCTATGTGCTTTAAATTAAAACTTAATACTAATTTATTAAAAACGTATTTGTATCTTGATCTTCACTTATATAAACAGCGGACTTGCCAAAAGTTACTTTCTATGCTATAGAAGTTAAACCACAACCAACACAGTTGTGGATTTACGCTAGGATAAGAGATCTGTAACTGTAATTGTAATCTTATGTGTAGCTTACCCTGCACATAAAATATTTTGATTTGATTTGATTTGAATGTCTATATCATATTTGATTTTCGTACAACAAAGTTAAAAAAAACATCTAAACGAATCCAGTTCAATACATACAGAAAATATAATCTAAATCGGCCTAACCGTTTAAAATGACTTCCGTAACTGACAATCGAACAGAAGAATTTTTATATGCTACGCATATAAAAAGTCGAATTAAAAAAAAAGTCAGCATTGTATAAAAACACATTTGTTTTGATTTTGTTTTGAGTTCAGTGACATACAAACGAACAGAAGAATTATAATTATATAAAGATAATCTCTACGTCTATTAACGATTGTATAACAATTGGGCTATTTGATTGAACGTGGCAGTCACATGAAACATTTTGTCAACGCGATGGTTCATGTTACGATATAATCTCCTTACGTCCAATGAAGTAGGACAATATGACAATGTCTTGTTTGTTATTGTAATTTCTTCATTGACAGATACTTAACTGTGTGTCGAATTAAAGTCGAATTAATGATAGATGAACTTGTAAGCCAACTATAATGTATGCTCAAGATTTTATGTGCCTTCAATTTTGTCGGTTTGCTTCGTCGTACGTTATACGCACCGCGAAATAGTTTGCCTGTCTCGGTGTTCCCGGTTACTTACGATGTAGGAGACTTCAAGAGGACAGTGAATAAGCTTTTAATAAGTTAGCGCGTCCTTTATCTTAGACATCTTCATCACTTATCATCAGGTGGGTTGACGTCAAGCATTGCCTTATATAAGTTAAAAAACCTTAGTTTTGACCGTGTCCTTGCCATATAAACATATCTACATATGTACATATTAGAGGAAATATTTACCACATTAAGAGTATCACCCATAACGCAGTAACTAGAAAAAAGAAATTGAAAGCTCTCAAGTTTCCAACGTGAACATAGGTCGCTGAGCAGCTAAATCAAGCTATAAAGTGGTAGCTAGCTTGGCAAGACCCACGGTAAGATGTATGATGTAACAGTAGTAAGATTAATGTCATAATAATATTGATAATACAATTCCTATCTGAACCCTACATAGTGCTTTCGCTTTGCTCAACTCGTCCTTAGTTGCTGTTTATTTACTTGTTTAATATTAATGAAAGTAAAGCGTGCTAACACATTCCTATTGTTTAGTTTAAAACTTACTTCTCGGCTTTGTAATAAGAACATTTTATATCGCATTTTGAATCTAAACCATTCTCGAATCCAAACACACAAAGAATTTCATATATAGCTATGAAATTGTTTAGAAGTTCAGTGAGATCCACGGACAGCGGAATTTTTATACAAAAAATAACCAAACGACATTATCTGATTTGAGCGATTATACACGATGAATGGATTTTCGTCTTCCTGTAATTAAGTGACACAAAAATAAGACAAACGATACACCAAAGAGGATACTCGTACGGAAAGCAAGAAACCAAAAGGTTTGCACAAGATTGATTCAAATGTGCATGACAGATACTGGTTTGAAGTATTTTTTCTAATAACAGAGTCTACACTAATTTAGAGTTTTAAAAGGTCCACTGTTATGTTCAAGGTAATAATACGGGGTAACGTATGTAGTAGGTAGGTAAAGGTATAGATATCACTACATTATTTTATAAAAAGATATATTCGAATATGATATAAGGAATCGCTAGTACCAGATGGAGCATACCTATATTATTCTCATGTGTTAAAATTCAATATTCAATGTATTTTTCATTGTCTCACTAGATATCTCACACGGAATGCCGAGGTGCTTGCAACGAGAACAATTTAAAACTTTCCATTCGATGTTGACCCGATGACCTCAGGTAGCCACCAACAGAGGCGAGCAATTGTATTCAATAAACACGGCTGTATAGGGAATAGAAGTGGGTTCGCTTTCACGTCGTATTCTCTATGGCTAATAGTTCTATCTATATCCGAGATAGTAGTTTATATGTAGCTTCTATAAATAATGTAGAACCATTTTATATGTAATAAAATTACCATTGTATATGAAGTTAAATGAGCGTTTTTGATAATACATACATGAATATTTTGGAAGTTGTATCCGAATATCTGATATTTTATTAAAATATAAAATCTAATTATGAATATTTTATTTATTCAATATTATTTATTGTTACAATTTTAGACTACTTTACTTTAAATGAACATTACTTGGTTGATTTTATATCACTCAAACAAAAGGTCTTATTATGGTGTTCATAAAAAAAATAACAATAAAACTAAGTCGATTCTCCGTAGTATTGAACGTATAGTGTGTCATATTTTATGTTAAAATCAGTAAAGAAATTCCATGACTCACCCAGCATACGGAGACCCAAAGGCTTAATACAAGTCCTTTTTCTAAACAGCGTAGGCAATTCACTTGTACTATAATAGCAATTTTTAACGTTTTTTTTTTAGGTCGAAGTCAACGAACGAACGTAACTTTATTACATTATTCACTTCTAGACAAACAGCAGTTACCTTCACCATAAACCAATCAATTGAATCGGATACCAGAAACATCCGTTGGTTATCAATCATGCGGGTATGAAATATGATTGGTAACGTATCAATGTTATTCCTTGTCGGTTAGTTGATTATCGTGTGTTCCAACTCAACGGTATGTGAATTTAAATAATCGATGTTACTTATCGATACACGTGAATACACACCGCAATAGATGTAACATTGTTTTAATATAAGATAGTCCATTTATGAAGCAGGGCTATAGGCTTTAAAACATCATGCTAAGATAATAAGAAGCGGAGTAGCAATAAAAAATATTGCGAAAACGGCAAAATTTAGAGCTTTCCTTACGTGATC
>DWJN01001426.1:0-18069 GCA_018248895.1 Carystus phorcus
TTCTTTCTTTCGTTGTTTCTTCTCCTCTTTATAAAGCACCCTTCCGAAACGGTGGTATATACAAAATATTTGACGATTTATAAGTATATTTGCAAATACCTACGTGAAATAAATTATTTGAGTTTGAGTTTGTCTGGGTGACCGAGACCACATCCGTGGACGATATGATCCATTTATTTTTTATATAACTAGCCAACAAATGAGCAGATGGGCTATTTGATGGTAAGTAGTCACCATAGACCTGGACAGCAGCATCACCAAAGGCATTACTGATGTCAAGATAGAACAGACAAGAAAGTCAGAAAATATAAGCTTGGAAGCTCTCAGTTAGAACACGATGAATAATTTAGCCGCTGTTTCAAGCAAGAGGTTGGTATCTAGTCAAGTGAGCTTCATGTAGATATTTTTACGTAAGATAAGTCAATACCAACATAGCCTGATGATAAGTGGTGAAGATGGTGGACGCACTAACTTAGTAAAAGCATAGGCTTTTGTGAATAGTCACTCTCCTCTTAAAACCTTCTACATCGTAAGTATCAGGAAACACCGAGGCATGCAGGGTATTCCAATCCTTCGCGGTGCTCATTACGAACGACGAAGCAAACTGCGCCGTATAATAATGCCAGTAATAATATTAATAACTTAATAAAAAGTTTTTTATTATAAAAATATTATTCACTAAAATTATCTGAATATAATTGCCTGTGATGAGTAGTACGACGGCCAACATCGACCTTTTCCCCAAGTGTAGATTTCCCAAGCGGAAGCGACGTTAATGAGCACATTCATTATTTTGTTAAGTATGACGTTAATTGGCGTAGGAATTTTATAACGTTTATTGTTATTAATTATCACAATACATGTCGTGTTTATATGCTTATAAGGATTTTCAAAATAGAACAATAGGCCACAGTGGAATACGTGCTATTTGTGTGTTGTTTTAGTAGATTACACGACAAGTATTATGGTTTTTTGAGAGGAAATCGTAGAATTTCTGCTAATAAGGGATTAAAATGTCGTTAAAAGTGGAATAAACGGCCTTTCGACGAATTCTCCAATAATTTTATTTAGGGAAACATGATCATCCATTACTGAATTAATTTTACTAATATGCATTTAGTCATTAAAAGCTGCTTAGTTTTATATTGTACGGGCATATTGTCATATTGGCGTCGCCTTAGATGTAACTGGTACCATATGTGACAGTAATCAGGTACCTCCTCAGCTCATTTATCGGATATTTACAACAAAATTTGCTCCATACATTAGCCCTTCGTCTACTTAATTCTCAAAGGCAAGAAGAAAAAATGTTATTGAGATCAATATTATATAAGCTTTCACGTTATATTTTGGTTTGTATCCAAAGTAACAAACTATATCCAACCACGCTATGTTTATGAACTTGAAAGAAAATATATTACGAAGAGAATTTCCAAAGTTTACATTTCAAATTTCAGTGAGGTATTCGCGTAAAATTTAATACTCACATAATCTGTACGCGCTTTGGCGTAAATTTGTGGGCATTACTTACAAGTGTAATGAAAAATTCATCGTTCACGTAGTTGTCGAATATTAGAAAATCCACACTCAGCTAACCTGCATCGTCTTGTAAGACGCGTTTGATACGACACGCGTCTCGTAAATGTCGGAACTCTTTCCTTTTGTGGAGTTGAATACTTGCAGACGAATGGTGTGGAATTTTCAATGTGTTTTATCTCATAACATGTAAGGCCGTTTTAATCTTCCGCGGAATATTTTATAGCCTCACCCATTGTTGAATCCGAAATCGGTTTCTGTGGAGAATTTATCTTGTCTTTGTAATACCAAGAGTTTGTGAGTTTAAAGTACTTAACGCTTTGAAACTAACTTTACATATTCTTGTAGTTGTGACAATGTCTTGTTTTATCTTAAGCTTGTTCCTGAGCTTATTTATTAACTTGTAGGCCGGCAGCTTAGTTGACGCTATTAAGAAACTACTTTTTATTTGTTTTAGTTAGTTCATTATATAAACAAAAATTGTCGTGCTATAGAAACCTAATATAAAAAAAACAACTGAAACAATAAATACATTTTAAGATTAAATGTAACTAGGAGTACCTATGCTTCGTTTATTAGATTATGTTTAAGTACCATTAGAATATATACAGTATAAGAGCATATTATATACAGTATTAGAGATTAATACAACCTGCCTTCTTTTTGGATGGCAACGTAACGGTGCTGCTTTGGTACTCGTATAACTCGTATAATTCGGGAACAATGGTGACAACTTACCATAGGATAGCTTGTGTATCTGCTACTCAAATAAAAAAAGAAAATTTCTTGAGGTCATTTGCCTTATGTGTTTTTCCATATAAAACCTTATTTAAAATTTATGACCAGCCGATATATGCATATAATAAGAATTTGTATTTTCTAATTAGTTAAAAATTTTGGGGTGTTTATGACATCGTATTCTTTCTTATGGTTCTAATTTGTGACACATATTTTGTATTTGTCGTGGTTTGCGATATCATAAAAATTATTTCTAATCGTGTAAGCGTAGAATTCTATTGTCAATATTATTATGAAGTCATTAATATTATTATTTTATTATTATCTATGTGTGAAGCCCCCCAGGCTATCTACGACTCTTACTTGAATTAACTGTCAAATGATTCCTTGTGGTCCAGCTAAAGTTGGAGATCCACTAATGTCTTTTTTCTCCCTTCTTTCTTGGCCTACAACCTATCAGTGATGCCTTTGTTGTTGTTGATGTCCAAGGGCGAACCTCTTACAATCAGGTGACTAGTCTGCTCGTTTTTTAGCTTTAAAAAATCTATAATTACTATAAATCGTTACGTGCATATGCTGATGGTTGTTATAGCTTTGATACTTCAAAGTAGTCTTTTCAATTCTAACATTAGCTAATACCTCTGGAGATCTGTTGCTTTATATCGCAAATGGAAGAGAGAATCTATTCACACATAATAGCTATTTACATAAACGTATTCCTGCTCGATCCCAGAGGAAGGCGTGATGGTTGAATAATAAGGAGTTCCCCAGGGAGCGTACATTGAGCCAAAAATTTAATAAAGCATTATAGCTCCTAGGTCGTTTAAACTCGATCCACATGCAGAATTGTCTGTGTTCAAACATATTTTGAAGTTAATAGATTGGGCTACATAATAAAATGAATATAATTCTTTATTAAATATCCAAACCACATTTATGATGTACATACAAGCATTAAATTCGGAACAAAATTAAATAATATTGATACAGTATACAAAGATGATGCTTATCTCTTACGAAATTTCCTTCTGAAATTGGAATATAGATACAACGATACGTATCGAGCACATGTGCCTACTGAGTATGTAAATAGTAGTTATTATAACGTCAGGAAAAAAACATGCATATGAGCATGAATATATGAATATTAAAGTAAGTTAAGAATAAATAATGGTTTGGGACTGTTTCTTCGAAAGTTTATTCTGTTTTCGAGTCAAGTATGTTAGTTGAGATTTGTCAGTGTGTGAATGTGTTTTTAGCGATCGAAATTAGAATACTGTCATTATTGACAAAACAAGTATTTTAGAATTTGCAATTTTAAACATTTGGTTTACTCTGATACATTAATTAATTACACATCGGTAACTATACGCAGTACAGGAAAAATAAAGTTAAATAAAACAAAATGTTTTTATTGATAAATTAAATCTAGTTAATAATTATAAAAATAATGAAAATCAATTGATATATCTACTTGTAAAAAAATATGCCCGTGTTTGTACTTCAACGTGCTATGAAAAAAAAATATACTCGTAGGTTGAAATGTTACCTTATTTTTACAAGTGACAGACTCTTCAAGGAATTCAAAAACTGACAGATAGGTAAATGGTTAATTCACGCATGAGTGTCGTTGGCAATAATTTGGGTGGTGCAGGGCCTAGAAGAAGAAATAATGTTAATTATCTCTACGCGCCGAAATTGGCCTAGACAGACGAAAAAATTAAATCTAATCTGAGGATTTATACGTGTCAGACTTTAGCCTCCCGAAGGATTGAAGCCAGTAAAAAATCTTCATAATCATCATTATATTTGGTTTTACAAATATTCATACGGTTTATGCTTTGCTTCATATTGGAAGCAGTGATTTGGGGTTTTTTATTGAAATATCTTTTAATCTTACCTCAAGCTTATTGTAATAAATCAGTAGTAACTACATCTAAAACCTTTTCGGATTTCAGTCTGAAAATCAGTCAATCAATCGTATAGTTCAATCTTCTAGGTGTTCTTTTATGAATGTTATTTTAATATCAGCCTTTACTGGAATATACAATTTTACATTAAATAACTCATTCTATACCAGTGAATTTATTTGCCTAACTTACATTTTTATAAACAGATTGTAATAAAGCAAGGGGTTTATTAGTTATGAAGGAGAAATACGGTGATATGTTTATTACCTTCATGTCATAATGTAACCGCGGAAGGACAGACACTATTAAATTGTTGCGTTCTGCACATGAAACCCATTAGATACGGTACTTGTACACATTTGCATACATAACAGTGTTTCATTTTGAAACGCTGGAATCTACTCATCCTAATTTCTTTGTCCTACATTTTCAAATAAAAATGTTTTCTTCATTTTATTCCTTTTCTGCTGAACGTCTTTCTTGTTTTTATGTATGACTGAACTCAATGTTTCGTAATACGTGTATTCTATATTGTAGAGGAATAAATAAAATTATTATAATTACATCAAGCGAACTAAATAGTCACATAAATTTCATTTGATTGGAAAATCCTTTAATGATAAGTAAAGTAATTAATGTATAACAATGAATAATTTAATTAAATAGATATTATTATAAAAAATAAAAAAGGCGTTAAGCAATTCAGGCGCGATCGGTCGCAGAATGTGACCGCTAGTAGCCAAAATCTCTTCAACGTATCCGTGCTTCAGAGGGCTCATTGATCCATCGCTCCCAGTTGCTTTCGTAGATAGCAGTAGCAATCACGTCGAGTGCCTTAAGTCACGTTGAGTGACTTCAGGCGGCACAAATACTTTCGACACTTGGGTTGATCCCTAACCCCTCAATCGTTGAAGTATTATGGCTGAGTATGCTCTAGATATCATTATAAATGAAGAAAGATCTTTGCCTTGTAATGGCCATTAATGAATAGAAATAATTGTGGATGATGTAACATTAGACAAGATTTTTGATGATGGGATCAAACAAAAGAGCAAAACTTGAATAGTAGTAATAACAAAACAATAACATTCTGTCAAGCGTGGTAACTTCATATTATTTGACCGAGACAGACCAAATTTTCACGTTAAATTGCAGTGCTTCTTTCATCCTTGCTTTCTCCATGTTCTTCATTCTTTTTACGCGTATTTACAAATACTACATGAGCCCGATATTATTTAAAATCGCTAGACATACCAGTTTACCAGCCATCTTAAAATTCTGGTATTTGGTACGTGAGTTTAAGAAATTTTTGTTTTCTTACCTTTTTCGCTGTAAGGCAATCCATTCTGTTCAATGGAGTAGCATTATGGGCGAGTGAAGTCAAATGAAAATTCAATGGGTCTAAAGTTAAGGGGGTAACGTTCCGCAATGTATTATTTAACTTCCCTAATCTGCAGTAACTTTTTTATCAGATAGATTTCTTCTCAGTCGTATCTTCATGACTGAAGGTCGTGTCTGCTGTGGTATGTCCTTCAGTTAGACTAAAAACAAATTATTGTGGTTTATAAAATGCGTGCGCTCGTATCTGTCATTGTTCGTGTCAGGTCGATGGTAATGTGGTCGTGTTATATTCTGCTTACCAAACTCTTTCATTTGATTTCCATGCCATCGATGTGGCATACACAGGTGTTCATTAATTTGGGCGGTCCACAATATTGGATTTAAAAGACGGCGCTTAGATAACGGCATTATCATCGTAACTAAATATGAAAAAGGTTAGTTGAATCGGGTTAGTTATTTGTGAAACATTAAGAAATACATAATAATAAAAAAAAATAATGCCATACACTCATAGCCCCACACTAGGATACCCCGAGACGTAGATATCCATGTACCACGAACACAGAAAGAAAATACACACATATACCCGGACCGAGAACAGAAATTTTAATTCATCATTCAAATTTCTGCCTCACTGGTATCGGAACTCAAGACCCTTTGAATGGCAGTTGGGCATGGTAACCATTACGCCATAGGGACCTTCAAAATAGTTTGTAAAAGTGTTTATAAGACGTTCGATTGATGTTATAATTAAGCTAAATTTAAATTAGGCTGCGTTATAATTACCTACAGGCGTGAGAAATGTAACAACTATCTCTAAAATAAACAATTGAGTATAAAGTCAACAAGCTAATCTATCATATAAACAGATAGCAAGCTATTTCGTCCCTGATGTAATCAAAATTAACAAAAGTTTACTATTCTCTGTAAATAAATGTTGATCCATTAACTATAACGACGTAATTTTCTCTTACCGGAATCCTTTGGGGCTAGGCCCAAGGCATAGGAGAATTTTGTTATGATAGTAATCCATTCTTAAGATGTACACGTAGAGTGAAAACTTTACGTGTAGTTAGGTAAGAGCTTCAAGCGAAAAGCTTGTTGGAAAAACCTTTACTTATTCCTATGTTAACAGGGATGGTGCTAGGTATTCTGAAGGTGCATTAAGTTCGTGGATTGCAAAATAAATAACAACTTAATTAATTTGAAAACTAGCTTTCACTCGTCTTGGAGATAGAAAATGCTGTTATTTGGATACTTTAGGGATTTAATTTTTTCTAGACAAAAGTGATGACATTATCTGAGATTATGGCGACTTGTATGTACAATTTTAAATCTATTGGGATGATAAGGCGTCGAAACATAGTCAAACTCAAACTATTTACTTCATGTAGGTATTTCTTTACGCTACTCAATAAAAGAGTGCGCAGCTGTGCGCAATTTAATTTATGCGCTCACATCGTACGTGGGACATCACCGCCAACCAGTCAGCACCTATTATCGAATCATTGGCAGCCAATCAGATAGTGGGGTTTGCTCTTCGCCTTTTATACGTATTTTGAATATTGATTCATGTAATTTTATAATACGCGTTAAACCATTTTAAAGTTCGCATTTTTAATTCTAAAATTAAAAAGTATTTATAAATACACTTATAAACGCGTCTATTATCGCATCATTGGCAGCCAATCAGATAGTGGGGTCTACTATTCGCCTTTTATACGTATTTTGCATATTGAATTATGCAATTTTATAATACACGTTATACCGTTTTGAAAAAGTTCGCATTTGTTAATTCTAAAATCAAAAAAATATTTATAAATACACTTATAAACGTCAAATATTCACATCTTCACATTCACATATATGTACATCTACCACCGTTCCTAACGGGTGCTTTATAAGAAGAAACGGCTTCGAAGAAGAAGGTAACAAACGCCCTTATTTACATTAGTTAGGATTGTTCTCATAATAGTAATTATAAAGCTGAATATTAGCGCCAGGTTTCTGTTTTGTACCATTTTGAAGGAGCGGGAGGCACAAGAGCCTCTTCCGTTCGGATAACTGCGGATATTGTTTACCGCCGGACATTAAATAATTTATACGCCGCGGAGGTTGCGAATGAAAGCGATAATAAATTCACTGAAAGATTCCCCTTATAATTAGAAACGGCTAAATGTTAAATTTATTAAGGTTTATTGCTGACCTAATTCAGTTTTGTTTTAAAATATTTGAACGCTTATGTAGCTTCTGAGAGTCGTTGCAAACGGAGTTGTTTTTGACACGAAGTGCCTTAATGCGGCCTAGTAATTTAACCGATAGGTACAGTTTAGTACAGGAAATTAGGAAATGTATTGTTACTCCTGCATAAATTCCTGTAGATATTAAGTCAGACCATTACATTTAACGTTAATTTTGTATATCTACGGATATGTAAAATCTTGTATTATATCATAAATATTATTATTGGTATTATCATTCCGCGATGCCTCTCGTTTGAGCCAGCTGCTAAATGATTCATCGTATTTCGGCTGGGAGTGCTAAGTGGTAACCTTAAAAGCTAGATATATGCAGTCGCGGAATTTTATTTAGAAGTTTTAGAGGAGAACAATATTGTAATACATGATTTTTGAGTAACTTTCACCGTTTACTTAGCTTAAGCAGCGAAAGCTCTAAATTTTGCCGTTTTCGCAATATCTTTTATTGCTGCTCCTCTCCTTTTCATCTTAGCGTGATGTTATATAGCCTTTTCTCGATAAATGGACTATCTTATACTAAAATAATTTTTCTAACCGGCCAGTAGTTCCTGAGATAAGCACGTTCAAATAATCAATCAAGCAAACAAATTCTTCAGCTTTATATTTTATTAGTATAGGTACACAAAATTCTACTCTTGTATCACTTCGTCTATAAGTGAAAACTGTATGAAAATCCGTTCAGTAGTTTTTTTTAATTAGCGCGTTCAAACAGACAGACGCGGCAGGGGAACTTTACCTTATAAAAGTATATCTTCTTACTTTTCTTATCTGTGTTGTTTTACTTGTATGTTCTATAATGTATGTACTATGTCTTCTGTATTAACCCTCCTTGCGGAGCGCCAAGTTTTTGAAATGACGTCTTATAATTCGATGAAGCCGGCTGCACGCATCAAAAAAACATGACTCATGCGGTGTTATCTCGCTCTGAGGCGTTCCATTTAAGGCTTGAAGTGCATGTACATTGTAAAAAAAAATTGACATAATTGTATTTACGTTCTTCTTTATATCCATACAAAATATCTATTAAACAAATAACATTTAAATTTTCTTTTGAGAAATGCAACCATTCCATCAATATTTTCTTATGACGTTGTCACGAGCAACTATCGTCAGTAAACGGACTTTACAGACAACCAATTTTTTTTCTTACAAGCACTTTACCATTTTCTTCATTTAGTGCAACGCTTATACAACAACAAAATCAGGACCTTTCTCGAGGGAATTAAGGCTGGATGAATTGGGTAGTTGTTTGTTCTGCCCAGCCTTACAATACCCTTGGCTAGTTTGGTTACGGATAAGGATCATAAAATGACACAAAATAAAGAATTAACTCAATTATTTTATTATAATCCAAGTCTGTATTTCGGTTAGTCGAGTTTCTATACAGACTCCGTCAATTTACAACAATTTTATGTTTAAAATACCAAATAACTGTTATTAGTTATAAAAAAATTATACATATTCAGATCAATTTTCCTTTATTAATCGAGTAATAAATAAAACTGAACACGTTTCCCGTTACATTTTCGTAATTAAGTTGAATTTTGTTAATAATTGTTTGTAGTAAAATATACCTACATATTATGGCAATGAATTGTAGCTCAATAGTTTGGCAATCACTTGTTAGCGTATAATTCTTCATTGGGATTGTAGTCAAGCATTAACTTATAATGAATAAAAAAAGCAATCCTTCTGTAGTGTTCAAAGAATTAAGCATTTAGTTAACAAACTAATATAAAGTTGATAAATCATGATAAAACCTTCATTTTTCCCACAAACATAAAACGGTTGTATGAAATACTGTGTTCATGTTTGACCTCATTTTTTATCTTTTGTTTTCTAAGGCTTAAAACAAAGAAAAATTTTTATTTCAGTGCAAGCAAACATCGAACAGAAAGCAGTATGCACGTAATTATTCAAAGGTATGTTATTTCTGCTAACTCTTAGTTAGTGTCTACTTTGAAATAGAATCTGATTTCAACCATGAAATGTAATTGTTAAATAACAATGTTAACTTCACCATTTTTCGAAACAGATAAAATAGCTTTTACACACACTCATAGTAGATTTATATATTTTACTATGATATTGGTACGGTGGGTTGTATTGTACGCTAGAATTTTGACTATTAGGTCAATTGTGATCAGTAGTACTCTTTTAATTGCATGTTATGTCAATATCGATATTACACGATATTAGATGTAAGTAGCAAATGAGGTATTTTGTTGAGAATACTTTTATGGACTTATAAATTAGTCTCATTATGTGTTTGGTCGTGAATTGGATTTTGTTTACCAAAATGTTTTATATTAGTTAATAGACTGTCATAAAATAAATATACAATAATTGCTAAAAATCGTATAAGAATTTTATTCTCTTTTATTTATCAGAACGTAATATTAATTTAGAGTTCGTCAGTGAAGTTGACATGGATATCATAGTTCCAATTTCAATCAATCTTTCTTCATTGCTACTTGTTCATCACTTTATTTCTATCGAAACAAGTTTTGACATTTATGTTCATCTAAATTTGGAATTTTCAAGCTCTTTCTGTTTTTTTCAGGTTCTTTTTTACTTCCAAGTTCGTGCCTATGGTGAATTTATTTTTAATACGGGAAATATGCCAGTATTTATAGTAGTTTAAATCCACAGCAGTTCTTTATTTATTTATTTTTCAGTATTAGGAATATGTTGATCAGCCTTAGTAAAACTGCAATCCTTAAAAAGGTCATATTAGTCAAACTAATAAAGTTTATTTCAATGACAATAACTTTGTTGGTTATAGTAGGGCTATTATTATAGTTTTTCGTTATTTGGAAATCCGTAGCTGTTACATAAAAAGTCCCGTACTCAATTACGTCGTTCAACTAATTCACGGGCACTTATAAATGACTTATTGACAGTTTTCAGTCAGTACTAGTTAAGGAGTAATGGGTTTACAACCTGTTATATCGTTCTAATTCTATTTACATATATACAACAAATTATTGGTCCGTCTATGTCAAAACTTAAACTACGACGGTCTGCTAACTAGAAACATGTTTAGAAGGACAAACATAAAAGCAAACATTTCGATTTTTAAATTTTATTCTATCTAATGCTGGAAAGTAAGCGAAATCATCATTAAATAGGATTACGAAACAATTTTTTGATAAATGTATTTTTTCTTATGAAACAATATTTCTAGTGAGCAAAATTTCAAAATGAGTTTTACTGAATTAAAAATAGTTTTCACAGTAAAATGATTATTGCTTCTAAATCGATAACCCGTCGCATTATGAAATTGGTGTCTTGCAACAACTTTCAATATTACCAATTATCTAATTTCCACAGAAATTATCTACGTTCAATCAGACGCCATTCAGGCCTACTATCGAAATTGGAAAATCGTTGACCTTAAAATACCGTCCCAGTGCCTTACTTCACCGCGGTTAACTATCTAATATTTCCTTGTCTATCTATATTTTATCATCTAATACATAATTTATAACAACTATGACAGTGTAAATATAGTATATTTATACAGAATCGAATCTCCAAACTTCGATAACAGACAGAAATCGCACCACGCCATTAATTATTAACTTCGGCTAATCTCGAGATTAGATTAAATCGTAATTAGGATGGATATGCGGCTGAGCCTCTTTGTCATGTATGTACAAACTTCACTTGAGTTTTTTTACTTAGTATTTACAAACATTTACAAAGTTTCTGTCCTTTAAACCTTAAACCTATCGTCCTTTACGTCGAATTCAAACACTTCGTCTATTTTCGACCATGGATATGGTAATATTCTAACCGTTTAAAATTGTCACTTTTTCACTTAGTCACAAATATATTACACCTTCTAAATCCAAGTGAGCCACATAAAGTCAAATATAGTCTGTGACGCACTCGAGAAGGTCCGGCGGAAGTCACACGATCTCGTCGTGGTGTACCACGTCACTGCAACTGCCGGCTCGCTGCAGTCAGGCACGCTGACGTCACACTCTCAACTCCTCCATTGTGACATTCGACTTCGCGTTCAATTGAGTATTCTTCTTCGTAAGAGTGCTCGTGTTTATCATTTGCATCTGATGCGCAGAGAGGAGCGGTTGGTTCTCCTGTAGCTGGCCACTAGCTAGAGTATTAATATTGCTCTTACCAAGTTTAGGAGGCGGTGGAGCGCGAGGTAACGTCGCCATACCAGACACGTTATTACTTGGCAAATCCGCGAATTCAGGCGGTGGCAGCTGATGGTGAGAATGAGTATGGTGATGGCTCAAAATCGTTGCAGGATCGTTTTTTAAACTAGTTTGATAGGATAAAGCGCTTTCTAGATCCCCACAGATATTGTTGGGCATTTGACCATTCTCTACTCGCTTTTTCAAGTGAGAGCCATTCGAATGACCTTCCTGTCCGTTCATTCTTGTCTTATCTCTTTGATAATAAACTCCAGCAAATATTAAAACATTTAAAATTAGTAAAGAACATCCTATCGCTATAGTTACGCTAAGGGCAGTAGAGTAAGCAGCAAAACCATCTTCAGGTGGCGCTGATGTTGACGTATCCGGTTTACTTTCCGCGCCAGTACTGGGCGTTCCAATATTTGAACCGATTATATTAAAGTTCATTGGTGCAGTTACATTCAGTATCGCTAATAATGGAACTTTAGTCGCAACACCGGTGTCGGTTAATACAACTTCTGTTGTTTTCTTGAATGCGGGTGTGAATGTTTTCAACATTGGCTGAAGAGATGAGTCCTCGTGTTCAAGCTGATGATGCGATTGAGGGACATCTTCTCCTCCAGGTCGATGTAGATCTGGTACTAAATTTAACCAGAAGGACAGTCTGTGGACAATGATATAAGAAAAATGATAATCTGAATATTCAGTAGGGTTTGTAACTTGTAATTCAAATTAAACATTAGATTTTTAATGTAATTGTAATTGCCTGGAAGTAAGCAATGTATGTCCTGAATAGTTTTCAACAACGGGATATCAGGTAATTCAAAATATTTTTAGAAATAAAATGCAGTCTTTGTTCATTTACCAACTGTAATAATTAAATGAATATCATTTTGACTACGTTGTATCGACAATACGTTCAGTGAGTTTATGCTTTATAGTATGAAGATATAGGTAATTGATGAACCATGAAACAATAAAATATCACCAGTAATACTCAAATATTTCAGACGCCATCGCTTTCGTTAGCTATGACATAATAATAATATATAATAATATTAAATTCAGATTCACTTACCTATGCGCTCGATAATGATTCTTCAATTTAGATTTAATGTCAATATTCAAATATTTTTTGTGTACTGCTTCGTATGCTGTCCATTCAATATTCTTTAGTCTGACTCGTTCTTGTCTCCCGGCTCTGATGGGGTCACTTTCTTGGGCTTCGTTAGGGTTTCTGCCAAAAAAAATTTGTTAATTGACCAAGTTAGCTGGGATACCTAACTATGTAATATATAGTCTTAATATTGTAAAGTAATAAAGCGTCTAAATTGTCGAGTAAGTAACTTTTAACCTATAGGGCTCATACAATTTTATGCTTTAACATTCAAGGCCTCAAAGTCCTAATCTTGAAAATATACAATACCATAAAAATGTTTGTAATATTGAATACATTGTATGCAAAAAGTTACAGAAGTTTCTTTACATTCGAATTATTTGAATGATACGAGCTTGAGTCAAATACAAAGTCAAACTTTGAAGTCAAGGATGCGAGTGTAACTCGAGGAAGTTGGCAAGAGCACTTACCCAGTTTTGGCGAAGTTGCCCCAATAGAGCATGACCGACTCGGAGAGAGCGACTTCTGCCTTCGTGTAGTTGCGGGGGAAGTGGGCTAAACCGCCTACCAATGGGGCGCCGAAGATGTACGGGAGTTCTTCACCGTGAATGCAGCCTTGACGCTGTTGGAATAAGGGATATATTATTTTAACCGGCGAACATGTATGAAAAGAGTGATAGATGTTTATGAAGCGAGAGAAGTATGTCGGAATCGTAGCATGTGGAAGGAAGTGGTCTCTGCCTACACCAAAGTAATAAAGTACCCGAAAGTAATAATACGTGATTATATGTATGTATATATACATGTATATGTTATTTTTGTTATAAAAGAGCAACACTTCACTTTGTGTCAGTAAATTCCTAGTGATGAGGAAAAATTACATATTAATAAAGCCGTACTGATATTCTGATATGTATTGATTATGTAATCTACATGATGCTGTAGACAGTCATAACATCTTAACATGCCCTCCAAAGTCACCCATTCTCGTATTGTCCGCGACCGCAGTTGACTAACTCAAATGATCACTTAGAATCGACATAAGGTGCGTTTTTCGAACAATGTTAATAAATATGAACTAATCGTGTACTAACGAAAACTTAGATAGATTAACAAAAATGCAAGTTTCAATTTAGTCATGGTAACAAAAATATGCTATCAATTGGTAATACAAATCAATAATGATAAGTGTTCCCCATCGCCCATGGATATTAGCATCACCAGGGATGTCATCAACACGTTGCCGGCAATGGAAGGGGAAGAGGGGATCTTTTAAATTATCACATCGATGAAAAAAGCATTTAGTTCTTTAAAAAAATTACTTTTCAAATTATGTATTTGGTAATTGTTCGAACTCAAATTAATCGGACGCTAAAGAAACTGAATACAACTGTGTGTTATTTTTAAAATTCTTTACTACCTTTACCCTTTTTCCGCTAATTAATCATTGTATATTACTTATATCTCCAAACTTCTAACAAATATTTTTGATTTAATTGTGAAACATAGTGTTGCGTTACTATGCCAGTGTTTCAGAGATAACACAATTATTAAATTAGTGAACTTCATAATTGACGGGTCAGTTTAAGGGCTGCTAAATGGAATGTAAAATTACTGTAACTAAAGCCATTAATTAAAGGGGATACCCAATTATGGCTCCGTATTTTGTAATGAATAAAATAGATATAAGGGTCCTGAATAAAAATACTCTACACGTTATATTAATAAGTACTTTATGTTTTTAAACAAGGAATTCTTTTGTTCGTTGAACTCATACGATTCCTCGGTATTAATGAGATTTATGTTGTTATTTAATTATATTGATTGATTTACTAATGACTAACTAACTTAGTCTTACTATATAAAATATGTGTCTAAAATTGATCACAAATTAAACACCGTCCGTTTATTATACTTGTTTTTGTTATTCAAAGATGATATTTGACGGCGCTCTGACAAATGCGACGTCAAGAGTGACAAGCGGATGTCAAAGTCACTCTAGCGAAGCGTCGTGTCGTTGGTAGCGGGGCGGCCATCTTGGATGGACACTTCTATTCGTCTGCGACGAATCACTGTGCGCCTTAATAATTCCAATACATTTTTGTCTTATTGTTACTGATTTCGCTTGTTAAAACTAATTATTTATCTGCTCAGAATTATATTTTGTGAAAATAATTATTTAATTATACGGTCGATCTAATACAGTAGATTCAATATTCGGAATGAATTTCAACGAAAGTCCTCCTAAGTGTGCCTACATATTTATTGAAAGAAACAATTTTGGAAGCCGCTTCACATCTATATAGTGACGGTATTTAACAAACGCTCCATATAGGATTCTACGCATTCAAAAGAACACAATACAAATCTTTCGTAACAAACACTTTCTCGTATACGTGAAACTTTTGTCAACTTCGCACACGCAACTAAGTTACAAGAATAAAATTGTATTTTCCATACAATTTACATAATGTTGTTGACTAAATATTGTCGGTTCTTGGCATTACTTACATAACGACATACTGACAAACAGAAATAAAGACGCGATCTTATAACTTTTGATGTTAGACATACGGTACGGTTATGACTTGTTCTGTTTCACTGTTAGCGGTGAGAATACAAACGATATATTATCCACGTACAACCCGTTTAATGACATTTGTTTTTCAACGGATTTGTCCGACTCGTTCCGGACATATCCGACGTCCTTTCTCAAGAGCTGTCTGTGAAGAGAACTCGATTGTGACAATCGCTCCATAACAATGTACTCAGCCACTCAGAGATCTTACGGTGATAAAATACAAACATGTATACAAAACTTTAAATTGCTTAAACAGGAAGGTTTATTAATTTTTATTCAATAAATAGTTTTAATACTACCCTATTGGACTATTTGGAGTCAAAAACATTATTTCACTAATTTCGAAGATCTTCCATACTAAGATCCAGTGAAAGTTAGCGAATAAACGGTTTTAATGTCGTCAATAAAATTTATATATCTCGTGATTTGGAAGTTATATCATGAAGTGTTGTATGTATTTTGAAAATTAATGAGCGTGACTTGTCTATTAGTATATTTAATTGATAGGTGTCGAAAATAAAGATACAATTCATTGAAAGGTGGCAAAGTATAACATGAACTAATAAATAACGTTATACACTAATAGCAAACAGCATTTGGCTGTGTCGTGGATACCAAACATAAAGACATACCAAGATCAGAAATTTAAACTCATAATTCAAATTTCGCCTAGCTGGGAATCGAACCCAGGGCCTTTCAAACGGTGATCCGGCATTGCTTTGTACCTTGCCTATACAATAATTAACGGTCATATTGATATTTGATAATTTCCTTATTAAAATTATACTACGTATGTCTAACAAGGATTTTGTAAAGTACTCATCTGTAAGATGATATTGGTAATAGTGATATAACTGTAGGTTTAAACATAAATAATGCAACATTAGTAGATGAGTAACAAATAGTACTGAATATTTAATTCGTTGCTCTTTTATCGCCTTTCATCAACTTAATCGTTTAACATTTGGCTTGCGAGCGTTCCGATTTACAAAAGCAATATTAAAATATGAAGAAAACGTTCTCTTTCATACCCTCACTGTATTCAAATGTGAAATGGAACGTCTACAGAAACGAATTCACTCCAGATATTCTTTGAATTCGAATGGCAAATATTTCGAAATTCCTTATTTAAATTTCAGATCACGAGTTTTTGAAATTGAACACAAATTTTAACGGATTTTTATAAATAAATAAAAATCTTGTTATTATGGAAGAGTATTATTTACTGCCCTTTGACGTCAAAAATAATTTTGAGAAATGAATTCATGGAACTAGTAATAGTCGTGTTGAACTCCAGACAAAGGCAAATTATAAAATATAATTTATCTCGTTCACGCTTAATTTATGTAGTTATAGTCTATGATTTCGTCTTGTAAAATACTATTATTATAAGAGAACTGTAGTTTGTTTTACTGTACTTTTTTCCGACGAAAAGAATATTAGAAACCGGCGGTTACGTGACCTTAAAGATACGGGAGCAGTCAAAAGTCCTTTTCACTAACGGCCTAAGGACCAATTCCTGACAGACAGATTAACTACTGCAATTTATTCAAAATGTAGGGCTGCTCTTACCTAATATTGTTTTTATATCCCTTTACTCTAAAATAGTTAATTAAAATAGCAAAAGCAGCTTATTTAAAAACGAAACGAACTTGGTTGTATAAGAGGAGCGCTAATAAAACTGTTGAAAACAAAAAGAAAACCCCCAACTACCCTCCATTCGGTACCAAAGTTCATAGTGATCAAGCGCCTTGAGCCAAGCCAAGTAATTAAATGGTTGCCAGACAAAACGATCTCCGAGCGCCAGCTGCTACAACGTAGAGAGAGATCTTGTTTAATAGGTAGTTTACTTAGCTGATATTAATACAGAATCTCTCAAGTTTCCCTCGTTTCCACGGACGAATGTTACGCTAACGAGACTGAGCCAATGAGGTGGTCAGGATACAAACCCGCTCCAAATTACTTTGGCTTTTCTAAAGCGGCGGTTTAAACTGCAGTTTAGACACGACACCTGTTTCAGTACCAGCGAACATGCGAGAGCCAAATCTAGCTTGTATCAGTTCTTATACGTGGGTAGTATTTTTTAATTGATAGCCCGTTGAACGAATAATCGCTTTGTCGATGAACAAAAAAATAAGCAACAAAATAATACGCCGTATTAAATAACCATACTCGTCAAGTAAATGCACATTATAGGGGATAACTCAAAAACTATTCGTCAGATGTCGCTCAAATTCATATGGGCCCACATAACAAACCTCAGGTTTTCAATAAAAAGAATAATAAAAATCGGTACACACATCAGCTAAAAATGAATAACACTGAAAATATCGTTTCGCCTGTTTTTATTCATCTAGACAGGTTTTGTTATGACCTTGAAGGACTATTGAAATACATATTGATTTGTAATAAAATAAATAAC
>DWJN01001427.1:0-18068 GCA_018248895.1 Carystus phorcus
CATAAGATTCTAATAGATGACGGTGTAAGGTAATTAGTCGACTAAATTGAGTATGTAAACCTTACAGCAACGAGTGGCCGAGTCTGCTAGTAATATATGTATATGTATGTTGGAGGTAAAGATTGTGTTTGTTTAACGAAAGATGGAATAATTGACTAGAAAAAGTTAAAAACATGACTAAGTTTTATTTTTATTAATTTAATTCATGATTACAGGCCCAATTGATGGTAAGTGCCGAAGTGGTGTTAGGTGGTAAAGCGTATAAATGTTCATGTTCCTCTTATTATCTTTAAACAATTATACAAAATTATGACTATTGTAAAACTTTTATTTAAATGCCCTAAAAATAAACTTCTTCTTTAACGTTTATTATCAACATATAACGTCATTACACAATTTATATGATAAAAATATAAAAACATTAAAAATAACTGATCCATTATCTTCAGTGCTCCGCCATGTTGGATTTAGCATGACGTCGTATAGCTAACCATGAAATGTCATGCAAACTAAGCGCTTACAAAATTTCAGCTAAATCGGTTAAAGATATTTGTTTTAAAAGTGAGTTGCAAGATTCCACTCGAACAAACATACATACATTGCAAGTTAAATAAAAACTTTTAAAATATTGGAAGTATTGTAATGGTATACATCACGTTACGTCATAATATACGTTGGATTTTGCCTTTATTTAGATATGAGAATAAGCCACCTTATATTTTTAGATTTTCTATATTAAACTTTACTTTTTCTCCTAAGACCTCTAAGGATTCTATGCCCTCGAGGGGGCCTTATCGTCCTTTGTAAATTATACGCTACATAAATTTCTCCAATATTCCAATACATATTATAAAAATGTAATCATATCCAGGACAACGGTAAATTCTACATTATCTGCCCTCCTTAAATCATCGGCTATCAATGCTATAAATATCCAGTCAGCACATTATCGGCTCTTATGATCATCTATGCTTACTATTTCTCTTTGGCGTTACGTAGATAAGGGTTAGTATTGAACCTTAGATTTTGTATGTAAGTGAAACGATATGAAAAGTATTATAACTAATCTTTATGCGGATCTTTATCTCAGTTTTACAGATATTATCCTGCAACTTAAAAACTAATAACAAAGTGTTAAAACAGCTTTTTCGAATCGAATTGTGGATCTTAACAATTTTGGAATCCATTTACAACACAAAAAAATTCATCATAATTTATCCAACGGTTTATGAACTCAGTTACATACAAATGAATATTATCACATACGAGTCTAAAGATAGATATAATATTAATATAAACTTCAACGTACCTT
Source organism: Carystus phorcus (assembly GCA_018248895.1). Taxonomy (NCBI): domain Eukaryota; kingdom Metazoa; phylum Arthropoda; class Insecta; order Lepidoptera; family Hesperiidae; genus Carystus; species Carystus phorcus. The sequence goes on from DWJN01001427.1 coordinate 1,313, forward strand.
GCCATCGTAAAACCAACACATTTTCTTATTGCGAACGACCCAGTAAACAATAGTGTTTATCACCGCCTATGCAAATTAGTGGTAACAAAGGTGTCAGTGAAGCTTGCCGGCCTAGAAATAAATGAGATATATTCCTGGATAAATTAACAACATGTAAATATACGCCACCTTAATTCACGCTCTTCTGAGTAACATGCAGGGAAATAGTTACTTCCTTTTGAAGGTCAATGGATTCTCATCCACCTTGGGTAATTTATTTCAACTATCGTCAATGTTGGTATACTCTTCTGTGTAAAATTCATGATGACATGTTTTCACGGTCCCATACTCTAATTGGCAGTCTCTAAAACGAAAGGTCTGTTTCGATAAATATGTGATAGATGTATATCAGTTACATAGAGGTTTGCTTTATTGCAGCCGCTAAAGGACTCAACATCTTTACCATCGACATCGTCGACGTCATTACCATCGTCATTGTCGTTGTCGTCATTGTCGTTGTCATCATTGTCGTTGTTGTCATTGTCGTTGTTATCATTGTCGTTGTCGTCATTGCCGTTGACGTCATCGACATCGTCGACGTCATTGTCGTTGTAGTCATTGTTGTCGTCGTTGTCACGGGCATTGTCATAATTATCATCAAAAAACGTTATAATTATTTTGAGAGTGAAACACTGCAGAAAAATATGACTTAGACTAATCTTTGGGTATAATTAAGACGGTCACCAGAAATATTTTTAGGACTCTACCAAAAATATAAGTTGACTTTATAAAAAGGTCCTATAGTACTTATGATGCAAAATAAATAAAGAAAACGGTAGAATAATTGCACCCTTTGGATAATTATTCCTTTTACTTCCCAAAATAGATATATGGTCGCTAAATAATGTTGATTGTGCCAACGACATCTGTTTTGGTAACCATTTATCCATTTTATTAAACATTTCGAATATTATTGGTGGTAAAATAGGTAAATTTTTAGATGACGTTTAAACACAAGCCCTAATCTTTTACAGATTATTAAGCAGAGGGTTCTGCGTTATCAGTGCTCATTAAATCATCGCAGATTGCTCGCACAGTGCATTTTAGTCAGAGAGTTTTATGAAGATGTTATCTACGCAAACGAGATATTTCACCTTATTTAATTTTCGAGGTTTTTTTACATTGTGTACGTTAGTACTTGACGACTATCCTACCTGATGGTAAAGCGTACTTAGAAAATGCCTATTCACTTTAGATTTTACATTTATAAAAAAGTAGAGACCTGCTTTCGCTTCGATTGGGTGTACGTTTTAATTTCGGTACATAAATATCAATTTAATTTATATCATTATTATTTCATTCGTGTTAGCTTCATGCGTATCGCGTCAGTATGAGATCGTTTGAATTTATTTGTCGTGCGATAGTTTTAATTTCGCGATAACTCTAAGAAATACATTTAACTTGTATGGTGCAATGGTCTACTATAGTGTGCATGAAATGCTTAATTATAGTGTGCAGAAATTCTCTTAAATCACTCCGTCTATTAGTGAAAACAGTACGAAAACGAAATTGAGTGTATCTTGTTCACACAGACAGACGCATCAGTAGCACTTTATAATATTTATAGACATAATAACCTTGGTTTATCGTCGGTTTCTGAAAGGCTGATCAACGAAAAATTACCTTATAAACTATCAAATCTATTGGCAAATGTCAATAGTGCCATTTGATTGAGATAATTGATCGGTTAAATAGAGATGTCAAATTTTACTTGGAATCGTTTGCCAAATGGGATTTTGTCTAATGAACGTTTCAGAAACTCCAATTAGTTCGACAGAGCTTTTAAGTTGTTCTGTGTCTGTTAGTTCAACAATATGTTCTATATATGTATAAGTCTTTCAGAAACCGGTGACTCTTCAAATTAAAGAAAATTCTTACAACCTCGTAATACCGAAAAAAATTATTGAACTAATCTCGATTTGTCTCGTCAAACCATAACAATTTTACTCACACAAGGAACTACTCACAAAGGAAGGTTAAGATAACCTAAATCGGATTTTGAAAAATATTTATGATCGCAGAGACAATTAAAAGAATATGAAGAAAAAACTGATGAAGAAATAATGAAGAAGTGAAAAAACTTCATCAATTCTAATTACAGATGAGAAAACACTTTGTAATATAAATATTGCTCGCCAAGACTGATTATTGTTGCGACCGTGGACAAAAGACTATACATATTAGAATAAAGTAGAAACGTTAAAGAGGTTCCAAGAAATTATAACGTTTTGTATTATATTGTATCCTCTGTTTTTAAAATGTTTTAGTATACATTCTATAGACCGATACATTTCTATGCCCATATCTTGGCTTCAATTTCGCCTTTGTATGAATTGTTTGATGTAAAATTGTTGTAGTACATTTTTGTACAATAAATATTAATGGGTTTCTTCTTCTAAAACACGTAATTATAAAAAAATATGGACTGCTCATTTGATCTGTATTGGAACGCCTAGAAGACTGACCGTAATCCCAAGTCTGAAGATGAGAGTATCGTTAGAAATGACAGGAGTTGAATGCATATGAATGAAGTATTTTATGTCATTACTTACAATAAATATTATAAACATAAAGACCCAAAGGTTTTATTTCTCCTCTAAAACACAAACGTTCAAGAAATTTTGCCACCAGAAGTCACAAGCTGGGCTAAGAGCGCTAAACAAGGCGAATTACATATTTTCATATAAGAAGTGAAGATACGTAGAAATCGATGTCATTATGAAAAATAGTGATCATTTATCTTCAAAACAAACAACGACAGTATTTATTATAATGACATCCTTGACTTTTACCCTCTGAGACAGCGTAATGACGATTATTAAGGAAAACGGAGTGAATTCCATAAAGCGTATATATTTGTTTAACATCAGAAGCGTTGAGTTGAGTGCCGCCAATTAGAAGATGCTTTTATGTCTAACAATAACAATATCGTTTATTAGGAATAGAAACTGTTACAAAGATGTTTTTCTCAAAGTGACTCCCTTTCTGCGAAATGCGATCGTAACTCATTTTGTCAAAGAGTTACTTCATATTCATATTATGAATTTAACAAATGTCTTGTTTTCTTTAATAAAATATTGTTATAACCAAAATAAATTACAGTTATATTGAGTTTACTTTTTCGCACTTTCCGCGGTAACTTTAATCAGTTATACTAAATGCATGTAGTGTTCTTAAAACGGAGTTTTGTTTCAACTCATATATTATTTAATATAATCTGATGGGTTCCCTGCTGGCAATGGCTGGGTTTGGGCTTCATATTTCAAACTGTGCCAATAAGAAAACCGGATATAATACAACAAATGCTCAAAATGATCTTCGATACCAATAGCCCGAGGATTTACTGTGTTAAAGTAAAATATGTAACACATAGCATACTTGGTTATTTTAGGAGGGTGATACTTGTCACGGGTAATAAAAATAACTACCAACATATAGTACCATATTCCACTTCACAGTACAGAATTGCAGATTCGAAATCTATGAGAACGTAACCTAATTCTCCTAGATGTAGTTCTTAGTTCTTCCATTACCATGTCTTAATCATAGTTATTTATCATCCATGCATACTCGTATTTAGAAAAAATAAAGGTGTCAAAGAAAATATACAATGCCGCGTAAGACCCATCTACTATTATAATATAAGCGAGACAAGAATAAGAAATGGTTATATAATGCACGTAGAACCTAGTCTACTGATCATTTCGAGACGATAAGTTACAACATAAATTATGCCGACGTATACAATAGACATCCAAAGTGAAATAAGAAAACGAGAGATACACGCAAGTTGTGATGTATTCTCATATCAGATGCGTCATAAAACAGTAAATCAAATAACAGAAGAAATGAGTACGCGACGTGATGTACTGACGATGCGTGTGACGCTCGAATGTAAGGCTCACGTGATAGACAGAGATAACAGATGTGTTGGAGGAGGTAAGATGATGGTGAGTATTGCGGGTATCCTGAAACATATTGAATTAAACGGCAACATATGTACGTCTTTGAGTCCAAAGACTTGAATTCGATCTTTTGGTTAAGGAGCTTCATTTTTAACGCTGAAAATACATTTACAACTTCTGCAACATATATGACACTGTTACAATAATTCCACTTAAGCCCAACGTTATTGATACTACGCACTTTCGTTAGAAACAGCGCTATGAGGACAAACAAAAAGATATCATACAGCTTTAGTCATAAATAAGTCATATTGATTTATAACGCAGTTGTATCAGAAAATGGCTAAAAATCTTTTAATCAGGGTTTTTACTTTGGAGATCGATACAATCAATCCTGATATATTTTCTTAACTGTATACATTAGGTCACTCCTGGGGTTACGAATGTCCATTAGACCCGGCTCATAATCCAAGTGTCTAATGTCTCCATCTGGATATTTGCCAATGAAAAACCCAAAAAACTGACTCGCACATGCATACATACGCAAATAACATAAAAAGGTCAAATAGATACGTGAAATGTTATTTTTATCTAGCAATATATTATTAATGTACTTGTAGTGACGGAGGAAATAACATTGGATCGGACGTTTGGGCAGCGATAATAGGAAAAACAAGTGGTAATCTTTTAGTAAAATCTTCACTGAATACGAGGAAAATGGATCATTAGATTACTGAATAGTTTGACGTTGTATAAGAAATAGAACACTTCTAAGAAAATACTTCTAAAGTGCACGTGGTTTTTACATTTATAGCAGTTATTTGGACCAATAACCGCGCTAAGTATGAAATATTACAATTAATTATTCAGGGCAAGATATTCGGTAAAAGAAGTGTACGTTGAAGAAGAACCTCCTGGCTGAAAAATCTTCGCCAGTGGTATAAAAGAAGCACCCGTTCAATATTTAGAGCTGCTGTTTCGAAAGTTCAGGTCGCCTTAATGATCGCCGACCTTCGATAGAAGATGGCACCTTAAAAATAAGAAGATTTGGACCAAAATGGACACAAATTGTCTATGAGCTTCACAGCACAGCTCAACAAAAATTCGTTGATACGGCCGATTGATCATTAAGTACTGTAATTTTTTTGTTATTCTGGATGACGATTTATATAGACAATCCAAGGCGGAAGATGGCTGCCAAAGCATGTTACTTGGCACTAGTAATTAACACTAGATTTTTCATTAATCGAAGAACGCTCGTTGATTAATTTATTTGTAATTGTCGATTTAAATTATTTCTGTTAAGGAATTATTACATTATGGCAAATGTCACATAATTCCAGTTCACACTTGACTGGTTTTTATGGTGCGTCACTATCGCCGTATTTTGGTTACTACTCACTTTCTTTCTTCTAGTTTCTTAGCATGGTATCACCGATGCAGCTAATATCTATGAGCGTCGGTGATCTCCTACTTAGTAAGGTCATTACCTTATCATCTATTGATTATAAGTAATTAGATGCTCGATTGTTGGGTTTGTAAAAACAACAATCAAAACCAGTGAAGAGCTGAGGTGTCGATTCGATCGATGTTGAACCATGAATCATCCAATGAATGTTATACGTACTAATATTACACACACGTGATGCCTGTGAATAAAACACAAAATGCGAAATGAAAACTCTAAATCACTAGCCGCAGTTTTGTCCACATGTCACAGACGTTGCATATGAGTATGCGTCGCTCGGATCATAAAACATTGTAACGTGAGGGTTATGAACGCAGAATATATTAGTCACTCTTTATATTTGACTTCAACCTATTAATGGCTCTCTCCAGGGCACGGGTCTCTCCTCATGACTGAGAAGGACTAGAGTGAACTCGATCACGTTAATCCAATGTGGATTGTTGAAGGTTCGTGGCCAACCCAAGTGTCAGAAGTTTTTATCAAAGGCCTCTAACAACTTGACGACTGTTGTTTACGATAATCCGGTACGGACGGCTCAACGTTCTCTTTTAAGCACGGAAATGCTCAACAAATTTTTGCTACCAGTAGACACCCATCCAGATGTCGACCGGCAGTTACATAACTATGTCGATCGTTTAACTATACACCTAACATATCACTTCCTAGAATATGAAACCAAAAAGTGATTTGAATTTTTTCCCACAATAATATTTTTACACCAATACTAATATAAGGCTTGTGTGTTCCTTCAATATTTAGGATTCCTATCGTCTATATTACTTTTACACTGGTTGCAAGTTTTTATACCATCCGATAGAATATCTACTCCGCGAAGTTAACAATTAGAAACGTCAGCCAAGCCAGCCAAGCTTTTCGAAGCACGATGCTTATAAAATTTGTCCACGAGTGGTCAATTTAAATCCTGATCGGATCTGTAGTTGCGTAGGTAACTCAGAATTGACACAAGGGGCTATGAGCGTTTCGACATAATACAAATTTATATAAAAGGTAGATGTTTCTTATAGGACTCTTGCGGTGTATTTTTTGCGAGTTGTCGTCGACTTAATGATTCCTGAGGGAAATTGGGGAAAGATCCGGAAAAAAATTGGACGGCGTTACAGATTATGTGAGTTCGATTACATTCGCGGGGAAATTTATTACAGGGAAGTTTACCAACAAAGTAACTATGACCTATTTTAGTAAAAGATATTTTATTAGTGAACTAATTTTGTTCGACTTAGCTATGGTTAAGAACTTTAGTTTTTAGATAAACCTATATGAAAAACATGTTTCAAATACGCATTAAGCTTTTGAAGAAATACAATATAGCTTGGCTTCGATAATTGTGTTATTATATTTAAACGAATTACACAAGATTATTTCATAAGTTACTCAATGTATCCTTCAAATTACGTGTAAAATAATCTCGTATTTAACATTATATTACGTGATTTATATTTATTGTCGTTTAAATTTATCGTGTATGCGTTTCTAATAAGTTAATTATAACTATTTGACATTATTAAACTTAAGTTTAGTTTATTAAAGTGCTTCAATTTATATGTATAATAAAGTTAATACATGGAAAACACAAGATTCAACAAAATATGTAAAAAGTATTTCATCATAAACTTTCAGATTTCCTCTCGATGCTTTTCGTTACTGAAATATAAATGATTTATTTTTGTACATAATCCGAGGAATTTGAAGTATTCTGCAGTTAAAAAACAAACCATATTTACCTGAAGTTTTCCACCATTCATAAACTAATATTAAACACTTTTATGAATTCAATGTGATAATATTATTTATACCTATTACAAATAGGTATTATTTATTACTAATTGATTTCGTATTTTTTGCGCTGGAATTTTCCGAAATTCTTTATTTAAGTAACTGGATATCGTTTAACACGACTAAAAGATTTAAATCAGCGCATACCCAGATGCTTTATTTAATTTCCTCTCAAAATGTTATCACGAGCCATTCATTAATTTCAGGCCTTTAATGTGAATTTAAAGCGCTAAATAATTGCAATATAATTCTTAAAGTATTATCTTTGTAAAGTTAAATATTCTTTATGGCTTCCGAGTACCATATTTTAACTCTGAAAATTTTATCGTCCGCCAACATTTAGGTAAATTACACTAAATGACTTGTCTTATCGTTGTCGGGACCGTGAAATGATCTAAGATAAAAGATCTCTGATAATATTGAAACAACCGGCGATTTAGAGAATTAGACGCCTTTTTTCACAACTTTTTATAAATTTATGTTGATTTATTAGTTAGTATTTAAACATTGGTAAAAAGATATTATTACTTTGATTAATTATTATGATGATTTTGAGTTCAAATAAGGCAACATAGATTCAATCAGAAATTTAAATTCATCATTTAAATTTCCGCCTCGCTGGGAATCGAACCCAGGACCCTTCGAACGGCGGTCAGGCATGGTGACCATTACGCCACGCGGGTCGTCAAATGAACGTTAAGGGCAAAAATTAAAGCTTTCCGTGCTTTGGAAGGCACGATAAGTAACTGTAAGTCGTAACGTAACTTGTACCGAAGATAGTAGTCGTCAAACCATGTGGGAGGCGTTCCGGTGGCATAAAAACTTCCGATTCTTGGGTTGGTCAATAAGCTTTCCACTAATCCTCGATTGAGCAGCGTGGTGGAGTAAGCTCTTGACCTTCTCAGTGTTCAGGAGAGACCCGTGCTCAGTAGTGGGCCATTAATGGGTTGAAGGCGCAATAGCGGAAGACTATCAAACTGGATTTTATATACTGGAAAGTAACGACTCCAGACATTAAGCAAAAAATGCTTGCACAAAACCTTAGGACATTATTTATTTAGTAATAGCAAATGGATGGTTATCTCTGAGTCAGCTTACTTTGTTGCGATCTAAGGGTAAGCGTTACACACTATCCGGCACGATAGCATATCGGACGCTAATCCGATATAAGGTAAAGTGAAATGTGTGAAAGCTTTCGTATTTTGCGTAATGATATTGGTTCAGACTGCTGTTGGTTAAAGGGCTATGTTATTTATACGTGCTATTATTTTTCGCTTTATAACATTGTCGAATATGTGTTAACAGTTCCACATGCGATGCTTTGACTGGGTTAATAACAAAAAAAAATATATATCCATGTTTTTGTGTACGAGCAAGACGTTATATTCCCTGTTCATCTGTCAACGTATTTTTTTAGATGCCCATTGCGAGCTTTTATTAATAAAAATAACTTTTTTTATTTCTTTCTTAAAATGATACTCAACTGTCCTGTATTTTAAGTGCATCGAATAATGTGGTAGATATACAATTAACAAACGCACAAAAGTAGAAAAATATCATTATTAAAATCAAATTTTGACCAATGAGATATGACTCGATTGTATTATTTAAGACCTTGTGGTGATTGCAGTAGCCTTTGGGCTTCCGTACCAGACCGCCGCTTAAGTGGACCTGGTTTCGATTCTCAGCAAAACAGACACTTGAATAATGAGTTTAAATTTGGTGTTTATGTGTTGTCCATGGCATTATTCAAGACCCAGTGTACATAAACATCAAGATTGGTAGACGTAAATTATTGACGGATGTCTAATAAATATCGGTGTCCGATAACGAAGTCGTACCGGATCGTTTGTAACAGCTCAAAGAGATCATGATAAATCTGCAAATACAGAGTCAAAGTTGCTTTATCAAAAGCTCAAAGCTATAAACCGGGTACTACAAAGGTTACGGCAGAGCGCTTTCCGAACTCATGGCCTATAAATTTTACACCAATCATTACGAAGGCCGTCTAAAGCGCGTTACTTGCTAACAACAGGCGGGAAGGAGAAAAACATTTTATTACGTCATAAACGCGAACGAAAAATGGACATACGTGAGATTATAATGTGGCCATATAGTCGTTTTCTCTGGGACAAGACCTGGAAGAAAGTTTAAGAGCGTGGAATGGTACCACAGACGGATATTACGTTTTATTTTATTGTCACTTACTCGTGGAACAGTTATGTTGGTCTCTTGTGTTTGGGGCGGTAGATTTGCATCATGGAAATGAAGTAATATTTCTTGTTTTGCACCGAAGATGAAAAAACACATGGAAATGATTATGGTTTTGTATAATTGTGTTATGTTTTTGTTATTAGATTTTCAGTTACAATCTTTTTTATGTATTTAGCGAGCAAACGAGCAAACAAGACGAGTAAGTGGTTATCGCCGTCCATGGACACAAGAAACACAAAAGATTATATTCATTATTAAATCCGATATTAAAGTTTTCTCAAATTAAATAATTTATTCATTTTTCTTTCTAAATCTGACTGGATATATATGTATATTATATTCAATGTAAACAAACTAGCTTTTACCCGCGGCTTCGCTGGCGTTGAAGCCTTACATAACATTACATAATTAAAAAAATAATAAAATGTACCCTATATCCTACAAATATGTGTACAAAGTTTCGTGATAATCCGTTGAATAGATTTGGGGTGAAAGCATAACAAACAAACATATATTCATATTAAATATTAGTATAGATAAGAAAACAATAAGAGTGTAGCTTATATAGCACGATAACGTCTGTCCAATATAGAAATCTAACTAACGAACCTGTACAAATAAAACACCGGTGAGGTTGTGAGGTAGCTTTGACCTTCGATTTGAACAAAATAGTATGAGCAACGTTGGTTGGTAAATAAAAAAAAATAGACGTAAGTCCCTGTCGAAGCCACGCGAACCATTTTTAGGAAAGTCCCTTTCATGTCAGCCCTCTTTGACGTCACTTTTGAGGTACAGGCGGTGACGTGTCTTTGTGTTGCGAACATGTTTATTTTGCTTTGATCCACATCGAAAAAATGTTCCAGCTACTCCACCGAGCAACGAGTTGGTTCGCGTGTGCTCAGTGCTGCCCTCTTTGTCGTAGCTATTGTTAATTAAATTTCTCGCGTTCGTTTTAATCCCACGAAAATATGTTGTTTTTTGTGTATTGTGCCATAGTGCGAGGCTTACGTCCTAGGATAATATAGGTAGGTACATTTGCGAAATTTTAACATCGAGTTTCTTACCAAGAACATTTGTGCTGCGAGTAATTATTATTATTAGATGCGGTAATCTTTTAAAACTTATAACAATATTACTTCTCACTGATAATATGACGTTCAAAAAGCTTCGATGAGATTTTCTAAAGGCAAGACTTAGGCAAGAGGTGAATGAATAGGCTTTTACTAAGTTAGTGCATCCACCATCGTAGACATCTTCACTACTTACCATAAGGTGGGGTTGACGTCAAGCATTCCCTTATTTAAGATAAAAAAACAGGATTGCTTATCAGGTAGGTTTCATGAAAAGATAAAAATATTTGAATATTATGTAAATGATTAAATTTATTTATTTATTAATATTGATTATTAATTATGAATGAATTAATTAATAGTTAGTGCTATAGTCCTTACGCCAAAGTGTTTTATCAAATAAAGGTGTCTCTTATTACATCTTATTCTACCAAGGGTGGCTTATCGCCAAAATGAATACACTTATTCAAGAAGATACACACAGACAAACACACACATCACACACGCACACACCCCGCACACACAGGTATATATTTTAATTTTTATTTAAATAACTAATCTATATTTGATTATGTACAATAGAACTTTTGTAAATGCCCTAGATTAAGCATCCTAATAAGTATCAATAAGCACTATTGAAACATAATATCTCAAACTTGTCCAGAGGTGGGCGTAAACGGCTGCGACACAGTCATGACTTTTGTAGTTGTTTACGAATACTTACTCAAATTATGATCTTGTTTTTGTGTTTCAATAAAATTCTTTAATTCTCTAAGAGTCAAGGTTAAAATGTTAATCTGACAAACTGGTGCAACAGTTAAAATATTTAGGCTTGATGATTTTAAATTCAGGAAACTCCAGGTAGCTAAAAGTCGTGATCCCTTCAAATAATTCTCTACGTAAATATTACAGCGTAAACATTCGCTACGTTTCGTCCTAAGCTAAACAGCTTCTACCTTAATTATACTTCAGTAAACCTTAATCGCTGTTTGGTTGTATTTACTCAGTCCACGAGTATTTACCCAAACCGATTTAAAGACTGGTGGCCATTTACAGATAATCCCGAATATCCGTCAGCGGGCGTGCCGTGTGGACAACCCCAAATCCGTAGCAATTAACAATCAATAAAACGTCCTCCAAACTATGCCTTTCTGGGGTTTATCGTGGCCATCCTACTTCGGTAACGACGACCTCCCGTTTACGCTAGCTCGTTAGCCCGAATCGTGTATTATCCTTTATGGCCGCCGCTTCAACAATAATGTTGTGGAAATAAACTGCTGGGAGCAACTAGTGCTATAATGGCATGTTTTTTAACACCACCATCCGTAACAGCTGTTCGCGTCGTTAGTCAAAACTTTCACGCCACTCTGGTCCCTATCTACTGACGATTATCTTCGCGATGTCGTTTATTTCACTTGCTTGGTTTGATGGTCGGGGATAATGTTTGAAGTGTGATTGAATTTTGCAGATGTTTATAGACTTTTCAAAAAAATATTATTTAATTTGTACTGAATCACAGGGTTGTAATTAAAAATAAAATATTTTTTGTAAACTTTTAATATGGGTGGATTTTATTACAAACAGGAGGCTAAAGCATATTTTAAAGTTATTAATAACTAGTGCTCATTGCCCGGCGGTCCGCGTCGATCCTAAGCTATCGCCCGAGTTAGCAACTGAGAGCGCGGTCAGTAGAAGCATACGTGACGGCTAGTAGTGAAATACTTGAGCATTTCCGTGCTCTGGAGGGCACGTTAAAGCCAGTTGTTATAGTTCATAGCAATTGTCAAGCCAGGTTCCATCAGCCGTAACAACTTGCGACACTTGGGATGACCAATAATCCTTCTGCCAACCCTCACCGCAACAATCTCTCCACCTCTCTGCTCTATTTCACAGTGATGAAGAGAGATTTGAACACTGTAGTTGGCAATTAAAGTGTTGAAGGAGAACGAACACACATACAGTTGCTATGTTTTATAATTAAACACAACATGTTATGTTATCATCTTATGTTACAATTAATTAGCGTGCAGACATCATTAATTAATATAACGGATAAGTTTCCTGGAGTAGTGTGGGATAGAGAGGTGGGAAATATGTACCTATCCTATTATATAACCTAATTATAGTTGGGCTGTATCTATTAGATAAGATATAAAAAACTCTAGGTTTATTATACATGTTTGCCTTCAATGTCATATAAATAGTTTTTTAAAGAAATTCTTCTTTATTATATTTAGATGTTTGTGTACAGTTTTCAAAACCAACTTAATTTATTTTGTTGCCCTTTTCATTGATAATAAAACGGACTAAACTTAAATACAAATGTTCCAACAAAATCAGTAAAATCTCGTAAAATGTTGCTTTGAATATGTAAGCGTTTGCTACACCTGCAGGCCTGAGCACAAATCTATGGGTTAAAAATTTTGCACACATATTGTAAGAGAAGAGAGAAAGATTGCGAAAATTATAAAGTATATCCAAGAATGTTTAAATACGTGCAATGTCGCACTTAAAAGTTGATTGGATAATGAATGAAAAGGTCAATAAATAATAATCTAACAGTTTTTCGTAATTCCTACAAAAATGCCTATGTTCCTCCTTCATATAATTGGGAAACTAGCACCCAAAATTATAATAAACATGAGATCTGTGATATGCTTGAAAGTGGACAAATAGGAGTTATTTTATATAAATTAATTGATCATTAGTAAGATTTGGATGCGAGTAAAATGACATAGTATCTAAAGGTATAAGTGTGATGACTAGTTATGTAACAATATTGTGGTATATTGCTTTAGTTTTTCCTTAACCTTAATGAAAGAAATATTTATCTGAGATCCCAATTAAAGTCCTCCATTCAGTATTTAGCCAATGCCGTAATAAACCCCGCGTCGATCAACACAATTTAGCTGACAAAAGCGATGCGTCGAGATTCTGGTGAAAACAAACTGAAACAAGAAGAATATCCTCTCAAGACGGACAATGGGAACCGTATTTTAGTAGATGTTGCTGACCAGTCAACTGGAGCCGTCTCTCTTTACGTTCGTCTCAGATCGGCTTAGGATAGAAGTTGCAGCTTACGCTGGCTGTGTTTCATGCTCCAGACAATGGCTACAAACATTAATAACTTTCTTTGTTTCTGTAAGCCCAGCCCAGGCTGAGAGTGAATGGCGATGGACTAATAGATATTAAAAACGATTCTCTAGTTTGACTGTGAATTTTTAATCTTAGCTCCGAGTGAGCCGATTACTGGCATTCATCCCGTCTTCATTTGTCCAATATTTGTCAGATTTTCAAGGATTTAATATCTCAAGGGCCGCGGCATTACATTCGAGAAGACGTTAATGGCTTTAAGATGGTTACTGTTATTGTAATAGTTGAAAGTTTTCTTGGAAATGTGTGTTTGAATGGATTTGAAGTTGTTACAACCCTAACTGGTGACCTATATCTCGAGGAGTAGTTTTCAGATGGAAATGGCAACTTCTAGGAATTTTCTCGAGAAATATGAGCAAATAAAAAAATATGTAGATGTTCTTATGTGTACTTATATATCGCTCAATATCAATCGTTATAATTTTTCACCAGTTTCATTCCGAAATGCAGAGTTAGTTTAAAAATGACATACAAAACAACCCACGCTTTTAGAACGGTTACATTATTCTCGTCAGTATTTTTATCTTATGTTAAGAATGATTGTTTACTTTATTAAACTATAGTTTTTATCGAATTATTATTTTATTTTAATGAATTATTTTAGCACTGTCATCGTCTTTGACAAATCTGCGAAATGTAAATTCAATATCGCTCAAAGTAAGGCAAAATCGAGTTGAAAAGAGTCGGTTCCAAACATACAGGTGAAATAAAAGCCTGTTAAAAATGAAGACTATCTGCAATTGTAGTGAAGTTACGCGCATTTATATATTAGCCATTATGTATTAGCCATTGGAAAGAACATAAGATATATAAGCAATTTATTAATGAAGTATGCTTATTAATCTATAACTAACTGTAAGATAAAGTTATACTAGCGCCATCTTTCAGCTGTATGTCTAACTATTTAATATATCGCTAATGATGAGCTCTAAATAGTCGTGTTAATAATGTTCTTCTTTTTAATGTAAAGTATGGTACAAGTGCCATCACACTTAAAGCAAAGTATGTTATACCGAAAAAGGTGAGGCAAAATTATTATAAATAATGTTAAATGAGTATGCGTATGCATTAGTATGCTATAAAGTACCCGGTATTTTCGTATAGTTAAGTATAGTTCAAATTATACAATCTTACTTTAAAAACCATAATAATATCGGTTATAAATGAATCCTTAACTTAAGAGTTTAACTTGTTTTTATCCAATGATACACTACGATGCAATTATTTTTTCTTTCGCCAAGTTATTCGATGTTTTTCACAGAATATTCACCCAATAATCAGTTGATTAAAACAAGGGTGAAAACTTTGCGGCCGTCTCGTTGAGCAAACGAAAGGCACGATTTGCATTACAACCCTGAATGGACTACGAAACTTGCTAATTCAAAACCCCTGTCTTTTGTAAACGGAAAAATAGAATTAAATGAAATTCCGTCTGTTTAAAATTGAATTTTAAAGTAATATTGTCCAAGCGTTCATTGCTCCCTGGTGTCTACAATGTCTATTTGAGATGTTTAATTCCTTGACGCTTTATTGTAGAAGTTTACACGGTAAATTTGATTATTTTAAACAGTCTGTTAGGAGGAAATTTAAACTTTTCAATATAACTCGACAGGTGCCACGTTTTTAGCAGACGTGTACTTGGCATGGAATTCAAAAACGGGGAATTATGGTTAAATGGTTTCAAATAATTTTTAACACCTTGTGTCCGAAGAACCCAAATATCTTACGGAACCCATTTTTTTCCAAGATAAAATATAGCCTATGTTACTCGTGGATAATGTAGCTTTCGAATGGTGAAATAATTTTTAAAATCGGTCCAGTAGTTTTTGAGCGTATTCATTACAAACAAACAAACAAAGTTTTTCTCTTTATAATATTAGTGTAAATAACAACACGTTAATTTTAGTTAATAATTTGGACGCGTGTTTTTAATATTTAAATTAGATTAACGCATTAGGATGTAACGTAGCTGTAAGATATGTATAAATAAATTTATTTGTTACAAAGTATCAATTTTTCGAAACAACTATTATTCCTTGACTCGTCTCTTTATCTTTTTTTATTGTAAAGCATTTCTCGGATTGTAAGTTTATTCTTATAAACGCTCATATCCGTAAATGACATAGATAATACAAATAACACATTATTAACACCTAGAACAAAGATAACTTTCACATAAATATCTGCCCTGATCGGGAATGAACCCGACACCCTCACTATACAGGGTCTCCACCTTCTAGGCTATATCTCGTTTGTGTTTTTATTTTTACACCACAATGTTTTTAGTTCTATGAATTAAAAAAAAAAATTACAAAAAAAATCCAACTTAATACATTTCAGAATTTCGTTCCAAAATTCCAAAGTTGTCGTGGAATTAACCGATATGACCAAACACTGAAAGAAACATTAAAATGTTTAAACAATCTTGCGTGCGATCGGTACGAATATTTATTGGAAAAGAAAAAACAGTACACAGATAAGAGAATAGATAGACAAGATAAGGTAGTAAAACATCAGAGATAAATAAAAGTGTGGATAAATAATTTAAAAAATTAACGCACAAGACAGCAAGTAAAATTGTATTTAATTGAATAATTACCATGTAGGAGTCTTCAAGAGGAAAGGGAATGTACTAAATTTTACTAAATTAGTGTGTCCGCCATCTTAGACTTCACCACTTACCATCATGTGGGGTCGAGGTTAAGCATTAAGTTATATTAAATAAATAAAAAAGTTTTCATTGTTTCCAATACACTGCTATAGGGTTATACGTATGAACCTAGAGTGGTCCTATTTGAAGTTGTTCACAAATATTCAACTTTAGCAAAGGATTGAGATAAAACAATTTACTTCTAAATATCAATGATACCAAAACAATGTTCTAAAAAAAACGAATTTGAAACGCTTTTTTTTTTTTGGCTGTCGACACGTTGGCCTGTGGTCCTAATATTCTTGTCTCAAAACCATTACCACATAGTGGCACATTCCAAAATGTGTGTCGTATGGGCGTTTAAAATCACTGTCAATTTTTATTTCATTTACGGCCAGTTTCTGAAAGGCTGATCAACGAAAAAATTAAGAAATTCACTGTCAAATCTATTGTCAAACGTCAA
>DWJN01001428.1:0-18062 GCA_018248895.1 Carystus phorcus
GTCAAGGCCGCACGCTGCCCCCGGTCGACGCTCGCGCCCCACTTGTCGCTCATTTACCCGTCTCGCTCGCACACGACTGGATCCGACGGCGGCCGAACCGCCACGAACTAGACCTTCTATGCGCGAGCGCAACAGCTGGGACGTAATAGCATAACACACTGACTCGGTCATCCGTGCATTCAACTTTTGATTGCCTTTCTTTTCAAGTAATACTTGATTGATATAAAATTAACACAATATTGTCATTATTAACCTTGATTTATAATAAAAATATTTCCACGTCAATTTTGAATATTTATTTTGTGAGTTTCATATATTTGGTAGTTATTAAAACTACCATTTCATATAACATAAATATATAATGGTGTTTTTCATTTAATGTTTTTTAGTAAAGTTATTAATGAAAAAAAAGTAGTTTTTTCATATTTAAAATTAGAAGCATTCGTACGTGTTTTCTATTGATGGAATACATTCTTGTAGTCAGCCAGTATGTCTGTCACTAACGTGACCCCACGGCCACGTCTAGTGATCCAAACCAGTTAAACCATCTCGGACACTTTCACCGACGGCGGCCGTTGCGTCACTAACCCACAAAATGTTATTTAATGCCTCCAGTCAATTATTTACAAATCAAAATGTTAACGACGTTGCATAGTTAGTACTTAGTGTCTATTGTTCGAACAATTTAACTTTTTGATTGTATCAAAACGGTTCAAGCTACATAGGGTTATAGAAATAAAGTCGAGGGTCCAAGACTACTATAGACAGATAAGAAATTGAACCATATTTGACAGTTTTTATAAGACAAAAAACGGTGACAGACATAATGTGCTATTGATAGAAATCAAATCTAACTAAATATCTTAGTTCCACATCACAATATGTTAAGATAGAACAAAAAAGAACATAACATAAAGATATAAGAGGACAAAGTAATTTGTGATTTCGTTGTTAAATATTTTGTTTTCTATGAAACTTTATCACAATTTTGTAGCGAAATCGATAAGTTAGAGAAAGGACGAATTTATTTAATAGTCATTTATTTACTAAATCGAAACAAGGACAGGAGATCTCAGGAGACTTCAGATCAGGTCGCAATTTTGACTTCGTTCCTAAATATTGTAACAAATTACCTCAGTCGCTTGAGCTGTAGTGATAATTTGCTAAAATATCTCGCCAAATGCACACGATTTCCGATAAGTAGGTGATCAGTTTACTGAGGTCAAGATGTTGCTAATAAACAACATTTATTTAACGTTTTACTTACGGGTTGCTAGAGAGTTTTAAGATATTTTTATCGAGATGTTAACGATCTGTTTCTATAGATCACAGAATGATGAAACTTAACCTGACCCCGTTAAGGTAGAGTTGTGTAAACTTATTTTACCTTCATAAAAGCGTTCGTTTAACAAAAATGGAATGTAAGAAAAATGCATATCATTCCTTCTTTGAAACTTTGATAGATACAATCTATTAAAACAGTGCCCAATAATAAAATTGTAAGCAACAATACTCAAAATATAATACGTCCTACATAGAATAAATTTAATGTTCTTCTAAAAAAAGATATTGCAAGTGTTAAAGATGTTATTGACGCTTCTTTTAAAGGTCGTTCACCATTTTCTTTTAATGGTTTGGTACCTACTTGGTATGTTTTAGTCATGTAAATTGCAAGGTTACATGTGGTTTATTTGAATAATACTTTGTGGCCAAAAATTTTGCATCGAAAACTATGGTTACTAAATGTATATGGCATCGTGGTTTACCGCTAATTGGTATCAATCAGTGTCGTTCGTTTAAGTGGCTGATTAACTAAATTGTCAAGCTTCTATTTGATTTATTTAAAATATATTCAGCGCCTACGTCATACTGTTTGGCGGTTCTCTGTCCGTGTTTGTACGCCTCTTTTCGTAAATTTGCATTTTCGTAAATATTCTTAATAAGGTAATAAATGACGTTATTGGTGACATGAGATATATTTAATTTAATAGTTATTTAGTAGCCAAATGAGAGTCGATGTTTGTAACCGCAGCTACCGCGACCGGATCAGATTTTCGTTGTTACTTGGAACTAGTTTTTTCGCTTGCTATTTTGGCCGGTTGCGCAACGTAGCACTCGCTTCGGCCACCGACCCGCGGCCTCTTAATGGACACAATAAAATGTAAATAACATTAATGAATAGATATCCGACCCGTGCTTTTACACTTCAACTAATTCTTATCTTGATGTGTCAAATAGGTACAGTGAATCCTTGCACGCTAAACGAGTAACGTCTTACCGTAGCATTACATAATTAATAATAATAATAACGCCACACACTCATTGCCCCACACTAGGATACCCCGTGTCGTGGGTGTATTGGACAACACAGAAACACAATTACAAACACACCCAGACCGAGAACAGAAATTTAAACTCATCATTTAAATTTCTGCCTCACTGGGAATCGAACCCAGGACTTTTCGAACGAGGGTCCGGCGTGGGGACCATTACGCCACGCGTATATAAGTTATAACTTACTTACTTCGTTTATACAGAATATATTGGAATAATTGTCGTTATCGGTCGAAAATTCGAAGAATTATATTCTTGAATCCAGTGACAATAATAATATTGAAACTCCCATGTTACTTTTTAAGGAGTTCCGACTCATTGACAATCGCCGATTAAATAAATTTCCATCGCGCATGGCTCACGTGGCTCCCTTCTCGTTGAATACAAAAACTGCACGTACCTCTCATTAGTATGCGGACGATAGCTCTAGCCACCTTTTGTTTGGGCAGGAAATGTCCACGGTACCACCGAAAATTACTCGATCGTAACGAAAATATATTTTCGATGAAGGAACACGGCACCGAATGTAAAGATGTGAAATAAACGAATTGCACGCGTTGGACGACTCGACAAATGGTTTATGAAATGTATGCAAATTTTATAGCATCCGATTTTAGATGTTCTGGCGCCCCTGGGCCACCGGACTCGTATTCATTTATTGCGCGTTGCATTCTGCTGATGCATAACTACGATCGTATCTGTTTGCCTTCCCGAACCTCAATGTAAAAATGGCGAGTTATTTGTGGCAGTATCTTTTAGCGAATCTTGTGCGGCGTCGTAAATTGATTTCTGCGAGATCGTCCACTGTATTTTTGTATTATAAATTTGAGCGAGACGTTATCACACACAAAGTAAAAGCAGAACGTAAAAAGCATTTAATTTAAATCTTATTCGCTCCAGAATTACCAATCAAATTTCAGATAATCGCAAATACCTTTTGATTGTGTTTATTAGGTTTCTTTAGAATCGTAACCCATAACAAATAATGTATTTCCTCGAAAAGCTTTGATTTCTTAACTTTGTATCGATTGGAAGTCATACAAATTCACTATTAACAATATAATTAACGTTAAACAGCGTTTCTCGGAAAAAGACCGATTCTCAAATGTTCATGGACGATCTGGAAATGCCATTTCATATCCGAAGAACTAAACAAGCATACTGCCTATGTATTTTTAAAGATATAAATCTTAAATTATATGTATGTATGACAAGATTTTCTTAATATTGTACCTTTGTTTATTTCTGGATTAATTGTTTCAGGTCGCGAAGAGCTCTCACCAGCATCTAGTGTGAACGGCTGTAGGTCGGATAATGAAGCGCGAAGACAGAAGAAGGGTCCGGCGCCGCGTCAGCAAGAGGAACTATGTCTTGTCTGCGGCGATCGGGCCTCTGGATATCATTACAATGCGCTCACGTGTGAGGGGTGTAAAGGTGAATATGTTTATCCGTTCATGCTTTTATGTATCCTTGAATTAGTTTCTTACTCCACTAGAACGCACTTATAGTGCTGGTTACTAACAACCAAAAAGTTGATGCAATCGGCAATGGATTCTGAACAGTTACATCGCCATTTCTTTAAAGAAGCTGGATTACAAAGGTCGTCTTTATAACTACAATTACGAGGAGTTGTAGGTTTTATTAAAGCTGAATAAAGTAGATAAAACGATTGATATTTTAGACATCAAGTTTTTTCTAAAGTTAGCACTCTTTGAACTTGTCTTTAAGCTCTGTTTTTTCAACTAATTCTCGATTTAAATATGGGGACCATTATGTATGTAGATATCCTCACATGTCAGGTTTTGATGTCCATATCTTATCTATCGAATAAGAAAAACAAACATGCATTACGTCGTTATTTAATAAGCTTGTTTACTAGAGCGTCACAAACGGTCGAACCGTTTATGCTAATGAAACTACAATCGTCGCTAAGCTGCGTACAACGTGGCCTACGTTATGAGCCAATTCAATCCTGAATTGGTGCTTTGTGCCGCCCTGCGCGTGCACATTGTGCTCGAGACGGGACGTCACAATACCGTCTGCTTCACGTCTGCTCCTTGATTCGGGCATCAGTTAACCTTCAACTAACACGTGGCCATATTGACTCTGCAGTCATTGTACTATCGATAAGCGACGAAAACAACGATTCTAAACGACGAAATGCATTAGACCGGAATTGCACATAACATGAACACAATAAAATTACTCTATTTGTTGAGGAGTTGTTCTTTTGTTTGATAAAGGTACATGGAATCGCTGTTGTCTGCTTCATGTCTAATTCATGATACTTCCTATCTCTGTCGACTATCGGTCGTCAGTTAACCTTCATACCGCGCGTTTGTGGTTATTTTATCAGAGATAAAGCGATACAGTCTGCGTAGAATACAATGTAATTCGTGATATTGTTGGTGATGATAATGTTATGTTATGAATAACACTATCATGTTTCTTGTACTTTGATCTTACGAGTCATTCAACATGGATGTCTGTTTCTTTTCTGAATACAGAAGGAAAAGAAATATAGTCTGCCACGAACAATAAAGCCTTACTATTCGCGTCTGCACTTTGTCCGTATAATTGCGTCCGAATGCATGAAATATCACCGTTCGCTATCTTGTTTATTTGTTTCATACGGTAAAAATTCCGATAGGTACTCTTGACGCAGTCAATGCCCTATGTCTTTCAAGCAACCTTTGCTGCCTTTATAGTTAGGCATTGAGTGACTCTTTGTGGGTTTATACAGCCGGCATATAAATTCATCTTTGTTCTCAAACATTTTAACAGTGTTTATATTATCGTATCATGGAAAAGTAAATGAAGATGGAATCCACCCGTTGTCTGTTCCTAAATGTAGTAACTAAGACTATGTAATAACGAATGCAACTGCATGCCTATAGCAGTGGCCTTTGCTGTCTACTTATATTTGTGAGGATGTAGTAAAATGTCATTTATGAAAGTGCGTGCTGGGAACTGCACCCTTGTTATCGAAACGCAACAGCTACACGACAGAAATAGGTGTGGTTATAGCACTTCCCTTAGTCATAAATCACACAGATTTTATCAACCGACGTATATTTTTGTGGGTTGTAGATGTCCTTTGCAAACGCGGAGACAGTTTGACGATATCTCTGCAGTAATGTATCTAATATTAAAAATATAATGAAGGAACGTTTGCATTAATTGAACGATTCCATTTCCCAAGTTATCTCATTTGAATTCTGTTAATTTTTCTCTTTAACCTTCAAACTATCTAGCTAATGTTAACGTTTTTGTAAAAGTTATGGAATTTGAAAATGACAACAACTAACCGTGTTGTAACTTTCTAAATCCCTACAATCTTCTTACTTCTTTGTTAGCAATCAATCCATATAAATACCTATTCATGTATTATTTCCTTACTTCCAGGTTTCTTTAGGCGCAGTGTCACCAAAAACGCGGTGTACATTTGCAAGTTCGGTCATGCGTGCGAAATGGACATGTATATGCGGCGGAAGTGTCAGGAGTGCAGGTTGAAAAAGTGTCTCGCGGTCGGCATGAGGCCAGAGTGTGTAGTGCCTGAGCCCCAGTGCGCGTTGAAGAGGAAAGAGAAGAAACAGCAGAGAGAAAAAGACAAACTACCAGTCAGCACAACGACAGTTGACGATCACATGCCGCCTATAATGCGATGTGACCCGCCGCCGTCTGATGCTGCGAAGGTCGTAAGTATCATCGTTTTTACTTTATTTTCTGTCTGGTGTGTTCTTGACGACACGCGTGGCGTAATGGTACCACACCGGGCCCCCTTCGAAGAGTCCTAGTCCCAGTGAGACCGAAATTTAAATTTCTGTTCTCAGTCTGGGTGTGTGTATTTGTGTGTTATCCATGGCACCCACGACACTGGGTATGTTGTATGACACAAATGTGGTTACAAGCTATAATTTAAACTGTAACGCCATAGGCAGTAACAATGAATTAAAAAAAAAATAATATATAAATCAATATTACATACGTCCCCCTCACCTTAAAATGTGGGTAACTATAATTGGCATACCGTTAAGTAAATCTAAAACTGTGTTAGTACCTAATTGAATGTTGTTATTCGCTGAATTAAATAAATCAGCATCATCGAAGCGTTGTGAAAGGAAAAAAAAGTAAACCTTGTATACTTGAAGCTGTAACGTTTTCAGCACGATGTGGTTCCGCGGTTCCTGTCCGACAAGTTGTTGGAGCAGAACCGGCAGAAGAACATCCCCCCACTGTCCGACAACCAACAGTTCCTGATCGCGAGGCTTGTCTGGTACCAGGACGGGTACGAGCAGCCGTCAGAAGAGGATCTAAAAAGGGTTACACAGGTTAGCCACATCACCTACCGATATATCACCTACCATGAATAACTTAACAAATCGAAAATGTACTTTTTTTTTCATTAATAATGCTTGACTACAATCCCACCTGATGGTAAGCGGTGATGTTTTTCAGGGCAGCCAATTTTAAATTTTCATCTGTAAATTCTGATTTTATGTTAATAAATACTTTTTTATCTAAATGTGTATTCTGTAATGTTATCAGATCACTATTAATAATACAATTCTTATGCCTATTCTCCATTAAAAAATATGCAATTCGACTTATCAACTTATTCACGCCTAATACGGATTTTAAAAAGTATCGTATGCACAAACAAAATTTTACAAAATAAGGTTAAAAAAGCAGCATAAACAGCAGCCATTGAACCCAAATACAAAAACCAAATGTTTTTTATCTTGGTTAGTCTGTGTTATTAAAATTTAAAGTGAGTTTTTTTATTTTTCGTATTCTCAGATTGACCTTTCATTTGTTACCAATAATTATGGGTTACATAAAAATAACCGCCATTTTGTGCAGTCGGCCATATTGATTTTACTCTGAGGAACGTTTCACAATAATATCCATACAACTGAATTAAGTGTGTACACAAAATTTGAACTCAATCTTGAAGATAACTCCAAATAAAAATGCACAGCAAGTTAAATAAAGACTTGTTAAAATAAGATTATAAAGATTTGATTTTTGAACCACTCGCATAGATTTCGGTCACGGCCGAATTGAACGATAAAATGTTTACAATGTCATTGGTTTATATAAAATATATTACTTGTACATACCAAAATGATCGCGAAATTGTAATTTGGAATTCGACGCCGTTTACAGTAAGATGTTTACCGAAGCTGCCATTACCACTCAGCAATCAACAACCAGTAAGGTCTTAAGTAAATAGGAAAACAATATTTAAATATTTATTTTAAAGTACGTCTTGCAAAACTCACTGAGGTCACAATAGTCATAATTTCGTTTATTACTTAAAAAATATGATTACATATCATGACTATATTACCTACTGGTTTTGTACTAAATTTCGAAAAATTCTTAAATGTTTTTATAACTGAAATAAATACCCACATGTAATAACTGCATTAAATGAATAGGAATAATGATATTATTGTACTGTTGAATATTTTAGAAAAAGTGCATCTATAAGACGATAACAAAGTGATACAATTCAAAATGTTCAATATGTCCTTATTATTTCAACATAATACTTCAAGAATCACTCTTTTTACGTAATAGCAGATCATTCAGTTTAATATCTGTGTTATCCTGTAACATAAAAAAACAGTTTCTAAAACATCGAATTGAGTGTAAACCACAATAAAATTCATCAAAATTGGCCCAACCGTTTAGGAGTTACGTTGTTGCACACAAACAGAAGAATTATATTAGTATTTGGACTGTTGTCGTCTGTTTGAGAACAAGCACAGATTAATAAAACACGTATTAACCATGGTCGTTTATAAAATTCCTCTCATATAACTGCTGTTTTCAGCTAAAATTGTACCTTTCTTGAATAAGATGCTATCGATCTGTATAACACGACACAAATTACGATGTAAGAGATTTTTGATGAAAAGAAATCACGCGACATACCATCCAGGCATTGAATGATCGTACTGACGTTAATAACCAATCAATATTGGTCAATGAAGCGAAGCTTGAGATGTGACGCTTCACGCTCGTGGTTGTTTTCGCTATCCAAACAACATTAACTGACAGCCTACATATATCTATGACGGGATTATAACAATATTTATCAATCTTTAGTCATGATCTTTTTACCTTCGAAAAAAGATCGCTAAACAAAAGTGGGCTCATTGCTTTAGTCGGGTTTTATCGCATGCCACGGTATATGCGACGAATAAATAAATAATATTATAACCTGTAAAATATATATAATAAAAGTAAAATTAATTAACACTTGACAATTGAATTTAATAATCTTAATATAATAAAAATACCAATTGTAAATTTAATATTATAATTTATGTGACCTTATACAATTTTATTAAATACGAATTTGATTTGTAACAATTAATAAACTTTGTTTACCGTTATTATACCTTGACACAAAATGTCAAGTCAAAACAACATAAGTAAAAAAATCATTGTGGTATGTATTGGTAAAATAATGTTCTACTGTTAATTTTAAGTAATTTAATTGTTAATTAATTATTAAAAGTTAAGTTAAATTATATTAAAACAGATTGAAAAACATCTAACAATTCTTAGGGCAGGTTGTATTATTTTTGCAAGACAATAATTAAAAATATTGGTTGTAAACAATGATATTTTTTTCCGAGTACGAGTATGACAATGCAAAAACAATTCCAAAAGAAAAAAACAATAAGAGAATTTCTAAAAAAAACATTTTTTGTTTACAAAATGTAATTAGATAACCAATGGATTTCCACACTATTTTTTTCCTATGAAATATTTGGTTTCCATGATATAAATTGCATTAAAGTGTTAATACAAAGGTGGTCCTTATTTTTTTTATTATAATTTAAAGAGTACGATGTTAACTTTCAGACGTGGAAGAATTCGGAGGAAGACGACGAGGATTCCGACCTGCCGTTCCGTCATATCACAGAAATGACTATCCTCACGGTCCAGCTTATAGTGGAGTTCGCTAAGGGTCTGCCTGGCTTCGCTAAGATCTCGCAGCCTGACCAGATCACGTTGTTGAAGGTAGGATTTGCATTGAAAACTTGATATATTTATTTTACTCTTTATTGCAACTTTTGTACAATGGGCGGACTTAATGCATGGTATTTACTAGTAGTACTATTTTTGTATGTAGTCAATGAACTAGTAGTCGAATGATAGTGAGTGGTGATTCTATATAAAGCGCATTCATTTAGTAAAAGTCTATTCATCGGCTTATAGGAATATCCGAAGGGTTGCTGATCGTAAAAAAGAATTAATAATAAGAGAGAAAGTGTGTATTACCTATGCTACACGTATATAATTTTAAATTATATTTTTTAGTATAACATTTTTAGATATTTAGAAGTAATTTTGCTATATTAAGAATTATTTTCTACTTTTTAGTTTGATTAACTTTAAAAGCGTATTCTTTTGTTTCATTAACTATAATTTTTTTCACCCGCGAATAAGGAATTATTAAAAAAATGTGTGTGTTCTGTATGTCTAAATGGTATTGTCACCAGGCGTGCTCAAGCGAAGTGATGATGTTGCGAGTGGCACGGAGGTACGACGCGGTTACAGACAGCGTGATATTCGCCACGAACCAGGCGTACACCCGCGACACATATTGCAAGGCCGGCCTAGCGTACGTCATCGAGGACCTCCTGCACTTCTGTCGCTGCATGTACGACATGTCGATGGATAACGTGCACTATTCCCTGCTCACGGCTATCGTCATCTTCTCAGGTAAGCATGGTAAAAAGACGCGGTTTGTAACCAGATGGCGCTAGTAGTTTGGTTCTGTTTTTAAATATTCAGGATTTTAGTGTAGTGTAGACTTCGGTTTATCTATGTTAACTTTATTAACCACAATATAAAAATATTACAATATAAAGAGCAAGATGTGTGCTTTCTGAATTTTCTATCTAACCATCAGGCCTGAACGAAATTATCAAAAAATCTAATAAGTTCGTATCACTTTTCGTTTAATTTTAAATATATTTTCCGGTTGCTCTTTAAAAATGATTTTTTAAAATAAGTGAATACAAATAACCATTTTGTTATAATCTACTGAAATGTGTAAAATAAATTGTACTAAAAATAAAATAACTTTCATAATCATAGCGAGGTACGTAAGCGGTGCCGCCTTACAAAATAATATTAGTTAAAGAATAATACTATTACAATCGTGTATGTTAAGGTATGCGTTTGTCCATTGCAGATCGACCGGGTCTAGAGCATCCGCAATTAGTGGAAGAGATCCAGCGGTACTATTTAAACACGCTGCGAGTGTACATCCTGAACCAGCTGAGCGCCTCGCCGCGCTGCGCCATCGTCTACGGGAAGATCCTGTCCATCCTCTCCGAGCTCCGGACCCTCGGCATGCAGAACTCCAACATGTGCATCTCACTCAAGCTCAAGAACAGAAAGCTACCACCGTTCCTCGAGGAGATATGGGACGTCGCGGACGTGACGCAAGCCCCTCCCACCATCGAGCCGACGGAGCTCTAGCCGCGCGCCCCCCGCCCCCCCGGAGAGAACTCATAGACTGCCTAGTTTTAGTGAAGTGCACGGACATTGTCGGACGTGATAACAGCTCGAGAACGTTCGAGAACGCTCGAGGACATTCGAGAACATTCGAGACCGTTCGGGCTTCCGGGTGACCGACGTGTGCGAGATTAGTGAATATATGTGATGTTGAACGTTGGAGAATATATTTAGTGTTGATCGTTAACGGGTGACGGTTTGTTCTTACGACTGGATACCGAGTTGGTCACTCGGATACGACTATCGTAAGTTCGGTTTAAGTACACCTCCTAACATACGTACACTACGAGTTATAGATAAAATAATATATGAAAAGATTAATCTATTGGATGGAATTTAATATTCGTGTTTATTTAACAAAAAAAAATAATTAAACTTGGAACTTTCTATTGGAGTCGTTCGTTAACGTACTGTGCCCGACGAGCGGACATTGTTGATTTACGAATGTTTTTGTATAGTTTATGTTTGACGTGTTATCGTGTTTAGTTCCGATTCATGTTCCACTGTCCGCGTCCCACGATTTTACGGATGTTTTAATTTATTATTGCTGTGATTACAATTATAGACGTGTTGAAATATCTTACGTAGTCTGAGGTAAGTGTCTCGTTACATGTAATACTTCTACTGTCTTCAGTAGCGTAACATCGTCGCCAACTCGTCTGCGTTAAGGACTAGAACCGGACTCTGAGACTTTTTTAAACACCTTTGTATGTATACTAACACATTTCTCTCGTTTTAATTCAAAATGCTATCTATACCAATAGCGATAAGTTATTGGTAGATTTATTTTATTGTATATACATACAAAATATATTGGAGAAGGCGACGCAAAGCTGTGGCAAAACAGGTGGCGCTGATAGAGTTTGGGACAACCGGGTAGTTTGAAATTTTAACGATTAAAGTGTAGTCTTATATGTTCTAAAGCCAAAAATTGTAAATGATTTTATATTTTTTTATGTGTATGCCATGTTATTTTCAAATCTAATGTTATTACAAAAACAGGACTTTGTTGCAATTATGTGAATTAAATCATCGATAATATGCGACTTAAAATTATTATGCCATTCATAATCAAGGAGCATTTTTAATGAAAATAAAAAGTATGTCACAAACTCTAATAGCGCCAACTAGTGTCAAAGTTGAGCAGCCGCCTTTCCCATTGAAAAACAAATATCACTTAAAAAGGTCATATTTGTATCAGTCCGGTTGTAAGTCCCCATTTTATGATGATCCGTTAGATAATTCAATGTCAGTCACCTGAATCTTACATACGGTTAATTTCATGTTCGCGAACACTACTGTACTTAGGACCTGTTATTTGAGGTTCAACCATCGAACGGCCAGTTACTAAAAGGCCAAATAATAGGTAACATTACGTACCGTAGTCTTCGCCATATCTGTGGAATATTCACTTCTAAATGTTTTAATAAACTAAATTTAGGGTTACCAGAGACAGGTTTGGTTGTCACTATTTTCTATTACTACGAGTGTTTTACTTAAATATTGTATACTGTTATTGATTACTGTTATACGTAACATTGCGTGTGTGTGTCAGGCAGCTGTTATGTAGGTGGATAGGATCGTAGTACCCGTATACTCTGCCCCGTAGTTTATTTTATCTATACGTCCTCTAGCTTAGTTACCAAAGGCAGCTATAATTCGATATTTATTACAAAAAAAAGAAGAGGAAAATTCGACTTCATATTTGGCTGAGCTTACTACATGGGAACAATATTGGAATAGAAGTTATAAGTATATGAGGGTAGTTGTAACACACATGCAATGTTACGTTTTGTTAAACCAAACCTGCCTCTTACAGTAATTTAAGGCAACTTGGATTCAATAAGAGCTACAAATTAATGTTATTAATAAACAATCGATAAATAAACAAATTATAACTGCCCGTAAGCGATAAACCGTACGAAATGCCTTATTTCGCGTTACCTGTACTATGTACCTACATTGTTGATGGAATATCATAGTATATAGAGACTAAAATTAATCGATCTCAATTACCCCTAAGTGTCAAAGCATACGTTATGCATGTTTACGTTTGCTGGTGGGCATTTTCATTGTTTTCGTTCGAAGTTTTCGTATGATAGTTGTATTGTCTTGAAGGCTTCAGTCAGTCGCGATCGAAGCACTCTTCTATAGAATCGTGCGCTCATCTCGTTGTAGTGTCACTTACTCGCCGATACCTCACCTCACCCCCGATAGGTTACGGAGGAGCACGGATGTGACGTAGAAAAATAATAGTTGATACGGATGACAGTTGAAAATTATGGATTCCGGATATCCGGATACTTTTGTTATACGGATATTCAAATGTGTACTAATGTTCTAAACTTAATTCGTTGTGTATTGAGCACATTTTATAATGATACGAGTGTACGATATGTATTTAGTGACCACAATCCATGCAATTGGGTCGAAATATCGGCGTTACAAAATACATATTGAGAGCAGAGTTATCATTGTAAAATGTCTCATTGATATAAGCAAGTCTATGAAAAAAAATATATGTCAATTATTATTTTTCTTCGCTCCATCGGCCCTCGTTAATCTATGCTCCATTAATAAAATTAATTATTATAAGTATCTGTTTGGTGCGTGTTGAATGTGTCTTCTTTACATGCCATAGAGTGGTATAAATTTACATGATTAGCGTGAATGAGGTTTTGGACATGCATTTCTTAATATACGTATAAAATTGCGTGCGACCTTGAAGCTGGCACCGCGGACCGCGCGCTAGTCCGCTTATACTCGTATTACATGTTTTCGACTTATATAATTTTATTGTAGCAGTAGGCGATCTAAAATATAGTAACGAAGCACAAAACGTCACGAGTGTCTTAACGTCTCCATCGATGGGGCGCATTGACAACACACTGCCATTAACGTATGTTCACGTCGTGTGGTTGATATCGTGGGCGGGTTATGACGTTTATAAGAGTCTGAATCTTATGTCATAATATAATTAATGCTAAGATGCCTTAACTGAGATGCGATGCGCTCTTAGTGTTCGTTACACGGCCCGTGTATACTTTGCATCTCGACATCTCGTTTGTGACAATTATAACTGCCATTCGATAAGTAAATTGTTATACATCATTTGACGCGTAGACACATTATGGATAGCTTCATAGTTTACGGATTCCGTCGGTGCGCAGCCGGTCGTATTTGATACATATTATTCAATTTCGAAATTGTAATAGATTTATTAAGTATAATAATCTCACATGAGAAAGTAATAAGTAATGAGATACCCTAATATAATTTGTGTCTTAGGTGATAATTAGTGCCGGATTCGTTTGTATCCGGATAGTTTACGGAAGTTGAGGCGTGAGGCGTGTGGCGTTGACGGAACGGGATGGAGTCTAGTATTGGGGCCCTTCGATGACTTTTTACTATTTATTTGATATGGGAAGCGATGTCTGGCGATGTTTCGATGTATAGCAGTGACCAAACGTGGCACCTCCAGTCTGTTAACATACAAACCGTGGGCTTCGGACCAGCCCACTCGTGTCCATTCATACTTTGTATATAAGTACCTTTAGATTCTATTGTCATATGTTTGACATATGTTTAATTTTATTCATCTAAGGAAGTACAGATGGCTGTTGTTATTTTTATATTATTTGGGTAGAAGTATATTTTTTGTAAATGACCTCTGTATTTATCTTTTGTAAGCTTTGTAAGCCATAGGGACTTAGATTATTATACGAGCTACGAACATTGTGATTGAAACTAATTTCTTTGAATTTGTATTTACTGAGATATTTTTTTTTGTTCTGCTTATATATTCTTCGTTTCGACAGATTTTTTTTCTAATAATTTTTGTTACTTCAGAGTGCAATATGTACAAATATTTACATATAAAATATAAAATGTACAGTCAATTTTTAGTTTTAATGTGTCAACGCAATATCTTCCGCTAATCATTCGTTGAATGTACACTCAAAGGCATAATATACGATATCACAAGCGAGGCTCTTGCCTTCGCTCTTGTGTTTTTTTCTAACTTACTTAAGTGTTTAATTTTACATAGATGGACTAGGTGACATTTGTATTTAAATTTGCTAATTTTTGTAGCAGATTAGATTCGTTTACTGTAATAAGATGAATAATGTACATTTTGAATTGATTTAAAAGTGATTTAGTTGTTATTAGTGACGAATTTTTCTTATAAGTGTAACTGGCAGCCTAGCTAGTGATACCAGTGCGATTTGTGCAATGTCCATTAGAAAAATTGTTTGGAGTCCGGTAGCCGGCTCCCGAACACCGTGCCACGTACCAATGTTGCAGGAAGGCTGATTTATACGATACGAGCCCATTCCGTGTTCAGGAAACACACCGTCACGGCGCGACCGGACTCATCCCGCTCACTTTATTTTTATATATTAATATGTGTAAGCCACGACCAATACAATATATACGTTGCAATTTTTCTGATTAGAAAAAATACAATATAAGGCGAGAGTTGGGAGCGTTGTTTCAAAATAGTATACCATCAAGTTATTTCATAATTATGCATACATTTTTCTCGATTCATATAACAATGATGATGGGATTAGATATTGTATACTTAATTATTGTGAACCGAATTGATATAATGCTCATATACTTCTGTTTCCTATTGTGTTGAAATTAATTAGAAACTTGTAAACGTGCATTTTATTGTTCGTGACTGTACACAGGAAATATTTCTCTCATGTGACGCCGATCCAAAATTCCATTTTGTACCACGACGGTATAAAATGGTATTATTATTTTGGAACAATGGAACGGTAATAGCGCGGGAGTAATTATTTCGTATCGACATATAAATATCTTTATTTTGAAAGATAAATATCACTTAGTGTATCAGTTGGCTGAGTCCGGTTCTGACGTGATCAATTTTTGTATTGTTTCGTATGTTGTGTACCGCGGTAACGTTTATTTCCTCCTAATACTTTGCCTTAGTGAATCCTCTTGTATGATTTAACTGCAGCGGTGAAGCGAATTAGATATAGGGAACAGACATGATATGTTAAATTTTAGAGAGTCAACTTTTATAAAAGATAATAACTACAAAACAAAACGTGAAAAGGTGTGTACAAAATGAGGAAATTTGTATGAAACATTGTTATGCGAATAAACTTACACCTCAATATAAAAATATTACAGTCTTTCATTTTTATTTTATCTTCCACCCTACAGCCTTAAACCTAGAAGTATACTTTACCAGGGACCAAATTTCAAGCTACCAAGTGATGTCTGCCATAAGGCTTCAACCCTGAAATGAGTCACTATAGGCCACAGGTCTCCGCCTCATTCACTGGGTAGACTACGGTACTACCATGTTCCTCCAGTAAATTAGTAGTTATTTAGTAGCTAAACCAAATGTCGAAAGTTTCTGTGCCGCTTAAGGCCTCCAGAATGCTTAAGAATTTTTGCCACTAGCAGTCAACCATCGTACCGACTGCGCTATACACAGTCGATCGCTTAAAAAGTAAGTAAAAATAAGTAGGCAGCCGTCGTTATTGGCGTACAAATGAAATAAAGTACTACAGAAAATATATAGTAATAATGCTGGAAGAAAAAATATTTAGTATCATCTACATATTATAATTTTTTTAGGTTATTAGCATTTTTAGTCACCACATTATTATGAAGATTGATTATAAATACAGGTACACCTATATTTCAACGGTTCTGCAATAAATAAATTATTATGTTTGGTGGCAAGCACAGCACTGCAATTAATAATAATTGCAACAAGTAAAAATAGTTATAAAAACTTGAAGAGAAAATATTTAAATACACATTTACATATCCGTTCAGCCGTTTGATATCATTAGCATATTAACCATTGCCAGAGTTCATAAACTATGTAGGGACAGTTGCAAAGTCACTCCAATGTAAATCCCCACAGGGGATTTTTGTTAATCACCGGTATTTTAGTTACGAAATATTTGATGGTAGTTTATTGATAAAAAAGCGTGAGATGAACAAAATTTAAAAACCTGATGGCATGAATATAAATAACCAGTTCTAACTCGTTTACGGCATATTAAAATATTAAGAGTGGTGGTTTCGATTGTTACGTACCAGGCAACATCTAATTAAAAACAATAATCATATCTAATCATATTTCTACATATTTACAGTTGAGAGATGTAAGGAATTGGTCAGTATTCTCCTATGTAACTCTTATGTCTAATTAGATAGGAGAAATTGGTAAGTATCTCCCAACATTTCCTAACCCCTATATCTAATTAAAGTAGTTGACCGACATTTCAATAATCAATCAAGAGTATCGAATGCCGATAAAGGAGATGGTTCTCAGGTAGTGATCACTATCGCCCATGGATTTATTTTCTTTGACAACAACACTAAACAACCGACTTGGCTTAAAATACTCTATATTGTAGGTATTCTAATCTTTAAAACGTCGCAAGTTTTAGCAACCCTCTTTGGGAAATAAAATCTTTTACGCGTGATTTTTTTATCGTTTATTTATCACGTATGAGAATAATAGATTAAGTTATTGAAAAAAATCTTTGTAATTATTAAAAGATCTAAAAATAAAACAAAGCTTGTTTGAGCTAAGACCATTTATTTTTTTAACCATTAAATTACTCTTGTCGACAGTAGTCATCATTTCATCATCTGAATATAAGTATGCTATTTATAATACAGACGTATCTAACCTACGTGGGAATACAAATACGAAAGTCTTAGTAATTTGGAACTACATATTATCTATTAGTTCCAAATTATCTTTTCTTATTCTTAAACTGTAAAACTTATTTACCTAATTTAAAGTTGAGTTAATTTTTATTATTTACCATGAAAATTTTTGCAATGTTTTCTGCAATATTTGA
Organism: Carystus phorcus; assembly: GCA_018248895.1. NCBI lineage: Eukaryota > Metazoa > Arthropoda > Insecta > Lepidoptera > Hesperiidae > Carystus > Carystus phorcus. Next base: position 17,748 of record DWJN01001428.1, read on the forward strand.
GTCGGTACCAAACTTGTAATCTATGTCTTCGGTGCGAATTTTTACTTCGTGTTCACATATGAAGAACATTTTCTGAAAGCAGCCGATGTCGTTGAGTTCTCCGCTGAAGAACATGGAACCACAGTTCTCAGTGTCGCCACCGTCAGGCTGCTGGTTCGCCCAACGGCTGTAGCCACTCTTCTGAAGTGGAACACCTACGTAATAAAAAAAAATTAAGTCACTAATCTTCACTATATAATATCTTATCCTAATATATAAAGCTGAAGAGTTTGTTTGTTTGATTGTTTGAACGGGCTAATCTCAGGAACTACTGGA
>DWJN01001429.1:0-18061 GCA_018248895.1 Carystus phorcus
TTTAATTATAAATAAACTAGAATCGAACAAACGATTTTTACTTTCGAACAATCACGAACTAACGACGAACAAACGATACAAAATGAAAAAAGGGTAAAAAATCAAAAACACGGGGGCTAACTTCAGTGAGCCCAAGGTGGTTTAGGTGGTGATTGCTTGGCTAAACACAAGACAAAAAATATTATGTCAATATCTTGACCATAAAATATATTTTTTTAATTTATCTTTATTTTTGGTAAAAAATCTTTTACTTAGAATCATAAAATCTACGTTTTTATCAAATAATCAACTACATTAGTATTTATATTACTTCCCCCAAAAACTCAAAATAAACAAAAACTTAGATCTTTAAATTTTAGTATTACAGCATAAACATAATTATTATTTGTCACGTTTACGCCAACAGTCTGGAAGTCCAGCTTTTTTCAATGTGTAGTTAATTTACCACCAATATTTTAGATATTTGCACTAAACTTAATTAAATGACTTATGATATGCCACGATAGGGCTATTTCTGATGTTTTTTTTCTCTGTTCTAGTAGATTCGACAATGCTTTAGATTCTCATTTCCATCCGACAGAAAATGTTTTTTATGATGAAGAACAACAATATGTTTTGTACCAGGTACCACCCTTTTACCATAGTTCAACGTCGGTTGGGTGGATGACGATGATTGGGCAACGTAGAACTTCCAAGTTCGCATTAACACGTCATCTTTAAAACTTGGAAGTAATACCATAAAAAATATAGATGTTATTTATTTTTTTAATGCTTATAATGAACGTTTTTGGCCAGAAGACTATCTTTATTTTAAAGGGGTGAAAATATTTTAGAATATTACGGAGATTTAAATAAAGCGGAACAAGAAACTATATCAATGTAGGTACTCTTTGATCTATATGAACGTGGTTATGTGGACTAGAACTAGCATCATCTTATTATTTAAGGCGATGTTACTCAAACATACTGTGGTTGCTGTATTATTTAAATTCATTAATCCGTTTTAAGCTGGAATAAAATAAATAATATTATGAAAAGTGATTGAAGGGAGATATTCTATATAATGTTAAGGAGGTTTATATGAACAATGAAACGAAAGCAAAATGATTATCTCCAATCTGCAAATCCCAATCAAAAAGCTAACAAGTGGGTTGCTACTGTCCACGACAAATGTAGCCACATTATAAACTTTTTACTTTCACTGTTGACTTCGGATTTCTCTAAGAATTTCTATGGCCATAGTTTATCATGTTTGTTAAGTGCGTTTTGATATACATTACATACATCTTTAAGAAAATCAATGTTTGAGCATGTTAGTACCTTTCCAAAAAAATTTTCACCAATAAAGTACTGATAAAATATATCTATGATATATATATATATAATATATTATGTATGATAGCCCGTCAAAGTATTTCTCTCCAAAAATCGGAATTTTTAAAGTGAAAACTTCTTTAGCATCGTTATGATTTGACAACCGATGGAACGAAAAAGCGACAATAAAATAATATGTTCACACAATATACATGGCGCTAGACAAATAGTATGTTCACTTATTTGTACTGTGCTTCGACATAAAGATATACATGTTTGCAATTCACACATGGTAGAAGTGAAACCTTCAAAAAACTTGTTTTTGAAGTGAAAACTCCCTTATGCTAAGAACGATAATAAGTTATGATTTGAAAATGTACCCCCTCCACTCGTGTTCATCGAGACATAATGGAAGTTTTCTTGGGCCTCAGCGTTGTACGTGTGTTAATTATGGGTGTATGTGCGCGTGTATAATAAAAAGTTTGAGACAAGGCATCACAAAAACAGTGGTGTTTTGTGTGCGTATTATACGTTTGTACAGATTTTTCATCATTTCAAAACGAATACAGGATATTGTCGCGATTATCGAGAAAATATATTTTTTAAGGTTTACATAAAAACATGTTTTTTTTTAGTTGTGAATCCTTACAATGACGACCTCCGAGGATCCTTGAATTACAATAGCTAACTAAGTATGCTATGTAGCTATAGTCAATAGTTGCATCATGAATGAATCATAACATTCGCACAGTTGTACCGGCGCGGCGTGGTGGCCCCGACACATCACAGGATAATACGTGGAGAATAACAGAAAAATCAAAATCATGGTGAAATTATGTTGTAAGTTTATGAAACCAAATATATAAGTGGATTTAACAGCAATGAAAATGGTATTCTTTAAAAACAAGTAGAAAGGAGCAGACGACCTATTTATTTTGTGAATTGTGAATTATTTTTTTGTTCATAAATTATCCATTTTTATATTGCGCATTTACGTTTCATAACTTTTACTGTAAAGTAAGAGGGTAACAAGTAAGCTGAAAAATTGTAAGTATTTTATTATTACTGTCTTCTTTGAAGATAAATTTATAGATTTAAAAAAATAGAAAATTATATAGTAGATTTTCATAAAACACATTCGAAATTGTAATTGCAGTAGCGCCAGCCAAAATTTTGTGAATGTCAATAGTTGAGTGTAGCGTCGTCAATGTCAATACTTGTCCTAGCGCCGATGTTCCAAAACATGCCTCTTAGTATAAGTAGAAGTAGGGTTATAGAAGTCGAAATTTCAAACGAAGTGGGGTATCGGGGTCATCAGGAGAATAATGCTAAACTTGCTCCCAGAAAACTGGGTGTTGTGAGCTGAATGTAACAGTATTACAGGCTGAAAGAGCGTCTGTTGCTGTACAGCTTAAGTAACAGCACACATGAAGTACTGTTTTCACATAATCACCAACTCGGGCCTCTTGATTCGGTACAATTGCGTGATGTTCGAATTGTCGAAGATCTCGATCTTACGTACGGTTTAGAGGATTTAGAACTCCCAAACGACGTTGTCTATCCATGCATCCTCTATAGATTTAAAAATGATGAAAGTTCTGAGATATTTTTCAACCTTGTGCCACCATTCATCTTTCTCCATCACACCACACGCCAAAGGTGGTGGTGAGATTCCATCCGCACCGCCTTAATTCGTGGCAATCGTCTACCTTTTGTTTTCCACGATCTTTCTTGCCACGAATATGCGATCTATGGATTTTCCCCCCGAGGGATCTCAACCGCATTATATCTTGGGCTTCTTTGAAAAGAGTGTTCCTAGCATCGTTCAATGCCAGAAACGCACCTTCGATGTTCCTCGGATGTTACACGTGTCCATAGGCGACAGTAGCCACTCACCATCATGTGGATTGTCTGCTTGTTTGCCTGTTAGTCACTTAAAAACAAGTTTTAGCTTGACAACAAATAACGTCGTTTCATGTATTATTATCAGATTTCAATTGATGTTTAGAGCATAAACGCAATATACATACTACATAAGACAGTTTGTGTAGTAAGTATAATAAATTTATGGATTGAAATATCCAAATTTGTTTCACTATATTCCAAAGTCGTAAGTGGTATTGAACAGGATTGAATTGAAGTCATACGGTTAATATCATTATTTCATTTGAAAAGAGTGAATCTATGCAAATAAAAAGAGATAGAAATATCTATATTTTGTGAGTCTGTGATGTTATTTATTGTTTATGTATACTATATTAATCTATGTTTATATACTCTGTGATCTGTGATTGATAGTGTATGTGAATACGATACGGTCTCGAATTTCTTTCATTTATTAATTTTCTTAAAGTCTCATATCTATTTAATTTTGATTTTCCTGCAACCTTAAATATAATTTCTGCATTTTAGGACTAACAAACAAGCCATGGGTCTCACATTATCTAGTGTGTTTACTAGGCTCTTCGGTAAAAAACAAATGCGGATCCTTATGGGTGAGTGACATGACACCTCATCGGTCGAACGAATTACATAGAATATTTTGATATTACCTATCTGATAGTTTTGTTTATTAAATTTATTAAGCCTAACAATTTTTTTTTTGCAGTTGGCCTTGATGCCGCTGGCAAAACCACTATACTTTATAAATTAAAACTGGGCGAGATAGTGACAACTATACCGACTATAGGGTTCAATGTGGAAACTGTAGAGTATAAAAACATTAGTTTTACGGTTTGGGATGTCGGTGGTCAAGACAAAATTAGGCCTCTTTGGCGTCACTACTATCAAAATACGCAAGGGCTTATTTTTGTTGTCGATTCTAGTGACACAAAGCGGATAGCAGAGGCTGAAAATGAACTTGCTAATATGGTACGTGTTTCATTTTCTATGGTATTCGTCTCATAATAAGTTAGTGTACTACTGTCAAAAATATTTGATATTAATAAACATACAATTTTCAGTTAAATGAGGATGAACTTAGAGATGCTGTCATATTAGTTTTTGCTAATAAGCAAGACATGCCCAATGCTATGACTGCCGCTGAACTTACAAATGCATTAAATCTAAACAATCTGAGAAACCGGCGTGTAAGTAACATTTAATTATTTATCTTTCCTTGTTAGTAATGATATTTTCATGATCAAAGAATAGTTAAGTTTCAATAAGAACAAAAATTAAAAAAATATTAGAATGTCCAAATTAGTCATTGGTAATCATTGTACTTTATATGAATATTAGTAATACATAAAAGATATTTTGTGTAGACACATTTTCCTAGATTTCGGTCTACCTAGTGATGGGTAGACACTTGAATATGTAGTTCCAAAGTCCCAAGTATCTTAAAATTTTTTGGAAAACAATTTGGTGATTCCACCAAAATAAATTGTAATGACCAAAATTTTATTTATTAAATTTTTTTACAGTGGTACATTCAAGCCACTTGTGCAACACAAGGCCAAGGATTGTATGAAGGTCTCGACTGGCTTTCAAATGAATTGGCAAAGAAGTGAAACTGGATATCCTCAAGTTGATGGAAAGAACACCACCGAGCTTTCCTTACATGCTGGCAACTTTCCATATTGTGAATGTTGTTTATTCTAATCTTAGTTGAAAGACTAAAAAATTTATGAGTAATTTAATGGTGTATTAAATATTTATTAGGCTATCTCTTTTGACATGTTTTTGCTTTATTATAGTGATTCAGTATTTTATTGTATTCAAGTCCAAAGCAACTTACAAATATGTATGCAATATATAACTGAATCATAGTAAATATTGTGGGGCTAAGCTAGGCTTCTGGTGTTTAATTTTTTAATACTAAAACATTACACAATAAATAATGATTTATTTTGAAAGGGAACAAATGTTAACTTAAACCTTGTTACAGCCATTTTTTAAATTCAAGAATATTTTATACACATGAGTTTTTGAAATTACATTAAATTAATATCAAAGTCAAACAAATGTTTTATAATATTATATCAGCTTGAAATTAGTTCTCTGCATTAATGTGCGTGTTGATTTGTTTAAAAATATGTTCCATCTAAATGTTCAGGAGAAGCAATGTGTTGTCCCAACAATAATATAAATATATTGCTATTTGAACTGAACGTAATATATCAATGTAAGGGGGGGCTGTGAACATATTTACACCAGCTGGTTGAACCATTAAATTTTATAATTGAGTGTCATAGATTAGGAAATTTTGTGCAGTTCTTTTATTTCTCTATTGAAACTTGATCATTTATTTCTTCTATACGTATAAGAGTCTACTTTGATATATTAATGGTATAATAATGTTAATAGCCTTAGTTTATTATGCACAATCATGTAAAAGAAAATTCACTGTTTTTGGCCACTTTTGTTTTGATCTAATGCATAAGTATTTAATTCTTTTATCGATTTATAATATACTATTTTAATTATAAGCAAGTCATGTGTTATTGCTAAGATTTATGCATTTACATTGATTAGTGTTGGTGCATATTTCCTCCTGGATAAGTTAAACATTATTTGATATTCAGATAAATGACTACTGTGCGAAAATCTTGAATTAATTGATTTGGCTTGGTGATAGGGCTTCATGTAACCGTAATATCATCATTATTAAGTTGTTATATTAATATAGGTATTATCTTTCTGTCAAGCCTACCTGGCTAATCATTATGCATTTGCCTGAGTTAGCTGCCAAAAGATGTTATAATCCAGCTGGTAGTTTGAAACCATGTTTCTTTCTTGTCCAGCAACCAATTAGTGGGGTCTTTGGTGTTGCTAATGTCTGCGGGTGAACGGTGACCACTTGCTAATTTGGATTAAAATTTCATTTGAATATCAATAGTGTAATAAAAAGGGTGGAAAAAGCAATTGGGAGTGGATACAATCAAATTTGCATATTTCCTATTTATAACAATCATATATTTTGAAGCTATAATGCACTGGTGCAGATAATAGTTGGATTTGTCATATACATTTGTATTCACTCAAGAATACTTATTCCAGTTTGTGATATAATATGACTTCAGTGTCTTCAGTGGATTTTTCTATACTTGAAGTTTGTAATTCTTTATGTCTAATATAACTAGTAATTAAGTTATAATCGGGACTTCATTTGTTAAAATGCCAATGAAAATTATTTTGCAAAAATATTTTTATTATATTATCATTCTTTAAAATAGTTTTATCCTATCGGAAAAAGATGTGTATATAATGTAAAAAAATTGGCTTACAAAATATTATTCTTCGTACATGTGCAGTAGTATGCATTTAACTTTTATAACTGGCTTTCTTAAGGAAGATATAAAGAAATGATTATAATGATAGTGGCAGTTGCAAATAAACTTAGGTTGTATATAAAGTTTTGTTTTCTTTTAACTTCACTCCTTATTTGTGACTCCAAGTTGCTTTTCTCTTTTCCACAAAACTTTTAATTCCTTCTTGTCCATCATCCATATTAATATTTTTAACCATTATATCTTCTCCTAATTGATATGCTTCAGACAAACTGAGATCCATATGTTTGTAGAAAAATTCTTTACCTAATGTGATGACTCTGCGACTTTTGGATCTAATCTTTTCTACTATTTTACTAACTTCAGCATCAAGATTCTCAGCTGGCACTACTCTGGTAACTAGTCCGCTTTCATAAGCTTCTTGAGCAGTTAACGGTTCTCCTGTTAACAACAAAGAGAAAAAAATTATGAATGTTGTTACTGTACTTGTATAAAAAATATTCTAAAAGTAAAATAAAAATACCTTCGGCAAAAATTGTTATGCAATGTATTTAAATATATATAGGGTGCAGTCCATATATAAGATATTGTACAGCTATCTCAGTAAGTGGACATAAGTATAATACCTACTTAAAGAAGAACATTACTGAACAAAATGATAAACAATAACAATAAATTACATAGAAATGTAAAATTGTATAATAATGGTCTTATCATATCTGTCTGTTTAGCTTTTAAGGTTAACACACTATAATCATTTTTATGGTTATAAAAAGTTCTTAAATAATAATTTATATGGCAAAACAAAGTTTTCTGGTTCATCTAGTTTAGAATAAAGTAGCAGACCGGCCTCGCGATGTTGTAACTAAGGTTTACATACTCAATTTAGCAGACTAAATTACCTTACACCGCCATCTGTTAGAATTTTATGCAACTAATCCTTTGTAAGATATTGAACAAAGAATTTGCAATAAAATAATATTACGACTATAAATTGATCCTATCCTATCTTTCAAGTTGGATCAAACTGGACACTGTGTGCAAAATTTGATTAAGTAGTTTAGGACTCTATTGCGGATAAACACCGTGACACGCAATTTATATATTAATAAATAAAAATTATTGAGAAAATTCAAACCTGTTAATAGCATAAACATGGCTCTGGACTTTGGTACAGATCTCCCAACAGCTATTCCAGGTGTCGAACAGAATATGCCGAAGTTGGCCCTGAAAAAATTTTGCAATAATGAAGTGTTGAGGGAAGTCATTCTATATCAATTGCAGATGTACTACTTTGTTCACCAATCATCCCATTTAGCATCTTACCCTGGTGTTGAGAACTTGCTAGTATCAGAACATACAATAATATCACAGGTGGCAACCAACTGACATCCGGCTGCTGTTGCAAATCCATTTACCTGAAAATATGTGACAAATGTGTCCTATTGGCATCTCTATATGTCATTTCTATATAGTAACAAATGTATAAGTTAATTAAATTTGATTTACCTTAGCTATCACAGGTACTGGACTGTCTACAATAGATTTCATCAATTCTGTGGCTCTTTTAAAAACCAACTTATGATTTTCTACACCAGTGGATTGTTGCTATAATCAACACAAATTTATAGTTAACTAATAATATTAATTATTAGATGGAGCCACTTACTAATAAAAATTAGATAAAACATGATTGTCAATTATATATTCTATTAATTCTTTTCACAACACATTACTAGCAAATGGCAGGGAATGGGAATTTATTAATTTCAAACATTTTTAAATAAATTAGATTGAAATAGGCACTTACTAACTCCTTAAGATTATGTCCTGCTGAGAAAACATTGCCATTAGCTGCTAATACTATAGCTCTAAGTGATAAATCTTCCTTATCCACATTGATTGCTTCGATAAGATTAGTCATCATTTCAAGTGAAAGTGAATTTCTAAATACACAAAATTAGATATTTAAATACTTATCCTAACAACTCTTATGGCTAATAGTTGGATGTCAACAAATTTGATATACATACCTACAATGATTAAATAAAGTGAGAACATATTTACTTACTTAGTTTTTTCATGATTCAAAACTATTTCTCTCATTCCATTGTTTTCTTTAATTATAAGATATTGGTTATGAATACCACGAGATGAAAATGCTCTTCCCAAATTCCCCTAAAACATTGTTTAGCTTTTAAGTTTATTGCAGGAAAAGTTCTCAAGTTACACAAAGTTTTATTAGGCAGAGTAGTACTTAACAAATCATAAGTTAAATTAAAAAATACTGTATTATTTAAACATTCATAAAATTTCTTGAAGTATTTTTGTATAAATAATGAATTTAACATTAAATTAACTTCAATTCTATATATTTATTTACCTTTACAATTGCGAACATTGTTACTATTTAAATGAAATAAAATATAGGTACACAAAATTTATCAGTTGAACAGTCTATTCATTATCATTATTATTATCACAAACTAGAGGCAAAGTATATTTGAACTTTATTTCGTATACTATACGAAACAATTCAATAACACAAAATACCTAACCTAAAAAATATAACCTTGTCATTGTCAATCTTGATATTTGACAATGTTGCCTAACTTTGATTCGCAATAATAAATAAAAGATGTTTTTATTTAAACTTTTTTAATACATTTCCATTTTATCACATTTAATATTAAAATTAAGATATGTAATTTACAACAAAGACAAAGACCGAATAAACAACTATTTGCACGAAGAACAAAATTATAATCTTTGATGCAATAGTGGTTAAAAGGTATAAAAAAGTAAAATTTTATTTTTCATGAAAAAGCATGAGACTTCCTTTCAAAGCCCGGAGTGCCAGCCTTTCCATATCGATCGTAATATTATGATAAGCCGTTGTACAGGAAACAAAAAATATGGGTATTTTAATCATTAAATGAAGATAGAAACAGTAGGTAGTCCTTTACTTCACATACGACAGTAGAAAGAGACGTATAGTGTGCTGAGATTTTCCCCTTTTAACTGTCGGATATGTAGTGAGTGAGCAACCACAACCAATACTTAATTGTACTGATTTTCACGTTGTTATAAAATAAGAGTATGATCTTACAACTAAGACTAGAATGGGTAATTATGGGTTTAATTACTTTTATATCGTTATTATTTTTTTCAGTTGCACTTTTATTCCAGAGACCATATTCAAATGTTATAAAAAATCGAATTTGTAATAATAAATTGTCACGACGAATGACTTAAATAATTATATGAATACTAGATAATCCGGCCAACATCGTTTCGCCTAACAATCGAAAAAAAAATGAATGGAAAAAAAGGTGGACCTAAATTGACATAAGTTCTTTATTTGTTTATCAATTTAAAACGACACCAAATGTTAAATGAAGCTTATCACAATTTATGCTGAAAACTGCATTCAAATCGGATAAGCCGTTTCTGAGATTAGCGTGCAGGACATAAATATAGCCAAAATGAAAAAAAAAAGTTTTGGGTTCTCTATTATGAACTTTTAAATATATTTGCTATGTAAAGACAGTGATCAGTTGTATCCATTTTTCATTAATATCGTCATTGACGGAAACAATGTATGCTTGAAATAGGCGGAACCATCACTGAGATATGCCAATTAAATTAACAATATAAATTAAATTGATATAATTTATATTTTAATACTACTTATTAATATGACAATAAATTACTAATTTAACTAATAAGTTAAAATATAACAAAAAATATTAAATTTAGTAAAATTTTCTTTTAATTTCTTTTTTATTTAGTTATTTATGACATTTCAATACTTTAACTGTTAACTTGAGTCTTTAAATCTGGGATTCTTCATTATATTTCAAACTTCAACTCTCCAGAGTTGGTCTTTAAATTTGGGAGTTCTTTATATAGCAACCAGTGGTTCTGGCCTTCAGATCTGAGAATCTTCATATTTCATTTGTAACTCAGGCCTTCGAATCTTAGGTTTTTTTTTTGCATTTCAAATATCTGTTATGATACACTGCTAAATGCTTAATGTATGCCAAATGCTTATACAGTGTATAAGTATTTTACAAGTTAAAAGTTATACAGTGAGCTCTCCTCCTGTTCAGAATAGTCAGAATCCGTTAGATCTTCTCCCACATATTCAGCTTGTTCATCTTCTGCAGTTATTAGTTCTATAACAGTGCTGGAAAAAATAATACTTTTTATTGTCTAAAAAAGCATTATACATTTATGCAGGCAAGTAGATGAATACATCAATTACGTCCAAATTAGAGTTAACAGATTATATTTATCAAGACAAATTTTATATTTTGTACTTAGGCAAACAAATACACTTTAAATTTTTAGGCAGTTTCGACACCTAATAAAGTAGCAATTTCTTGGAAAATTGTCAAATGAATGAACATGGAAGTTAAAAATATCTATAAAGTGCAACTGAAATGTACTAAATTATGTCGGAGTAATTTTTTTTATTCTCAGGATAACGCTGCTTGGTACAATAGGCTTTTAGTGTCTATAAAATGTATTACTTACTTTAGAACTAGCTCCTCAAACTTGCTAATTCGTGTTGAGTGGCCACTAACGGCCATGACTTTCGTAGCCAACACATGATCCAATAGAACCCTCAAGTCGTACAGAAGGTCCGCCGTTTCTTTCGTAACACGCACTTTTACTGAGGAAATATCTAGGATACATTCGTCTGGTGTTTGAGGATCTGAAATTGAAATTGACATGTATATTTCTATACTAATATTATAACGCTGAAAAGTTTGAATCCGCTCATCTCGGGAACTACTGGTTCGAATTGAAATATCTTTTTGTGTTGGATAATCCATTTACCAAAGAAGGCTCTAGGCTATAATTATACCATAATACTACGACCAATTAAGAGCTGAGAATTTATAAGAAAAGTTACCAAAATATTTTTTTTTTATTTTGAGATCTTCCAAGGTGATACGAAGTTCGCCGGGTCTACTAGTATTACGTAAAATAATTTATTATAATGTATATTATCTAGAGACCCAACGAAGACTAAAAAAAAAATATATATTTTTTTTATAATCTAAACAAGTTGATAAAGTACTTGTGAGAACAAACATTTGTCACATAAATATCTGCCCTAAGTGAGAATCGGTCACTTTAAATTGGCTAGTGGATAGAGTAATATATTTCAAAGGTACTCACTCTCAGACAAAATAAAATCGCCGAAGAACAGCAGAGGCAAGGAGTATATTAAAGTAACTTCAAAAACATAGAGCTGTAACGATCGCTGCTTCAGCCAGTACACAAGCCAGTTGGCTCCAGGTTTGTTGAAGCTGATCCCTCTTACAATGCCCTTTTTGGCTCCGGAATTGTTGGATACAACACTGCTAGGATGTATTGCCACCTTGCCGTCTTCTGGAGTGTGAGCTATGACTCTCACAAATGGGTTTGGTTTCCGTGAATTTAGCCCCAACCACCTGCAAAAATAACTTTGTTAACTTATCTCCATGTAAAATTTGAAAAATTATCAAATATATTATCTATAATCAAGTATCATGACAATGAAATAAATTCCTACAGAGCTCTAGTTGATTTAGTTATATCTGTATAGTAAGCAAAATTAATAAGGATTATTCAATTTGTTTTTTACCTATTCAGAGATATCTTTGTTGTATATAAAAATGTGATTTTTAATTTAAACTCAATAGATTGAGTTATAGTGAATTACTTGACTAATTCCATTTTTTAAGCCTATTACTTAATGCCTGATGTTTTCATGTGATGGTAAGAAGTGATACAGTCTAAGACGGTATAGAGGCACTCACATATTAAGAACTAATTTATAAATAATTCCACCAATCTGCACCAACGCAGGGTATCCATTAAGTCTCAAAATGAGTGAAGGGAGACCTGTGCCCTGTAGGCCTGTAGTAGACCATTAATAAACTAAAGCTAAATAATATTAACTATGTTACCTAGTGGTAGCTATATTGGGGTACAACGCTGCAGCCACAATAGCTTTGAACAGGCTCAGGTTATTAGAGTTGCGATTTTCCCACGAAGACTTGACACTGCCGGAGGGGAGGAATCCCATAGCCTTCAGATTGGCACCCAACTGGTTCTTCATGTCCGAGAGTAGTTCACAAGTCTTGTAAGAGAGGAAGTTGGAGTAGCAGTAGTCGTGACGGTCCCGCCAAGGACAGTCTTCGAAGCCGATGATGGCTTCCGATATCGCTATGTGATCACTCGGCTCTCCTAAAGTCATTTGTCGCTTGCACGCGTCGACCTCCCGTTCCTTGCCTGGATACACAGTAGAAAAGTTTTCCAGTCAAGGGTGAATAAGCTTTTACTAGGTTAAAATGAGCTTTACCATCTAAGATAAACGTCTTTACTAGATGAACATGTAGTCAAACATTAACTTATATTTTAAAAGCTACATATAACTTGTAATGTATGTATTAAATAATGGACTTGCTGAGAATAATTCGAGAAATAAAGCTTGGTGTAAAGAGATTTTAAAAATGGTGGACTAGGATTTTTATGCTTTCCTGCATAGGTAATGACGATCCGCGTGGCGCAATAGTCATGATGCCAGACCGCCGTATGAAGGGCTCTGGGTTCGATTTCCAGCTAGACGAAAGATGAATAAAAATTTATGTTATCGGTCTTGTTGTGTGTCCTTGTCTGTGTGTAGTTCATGACAATAACGACAAAGGGCATCTTAGTGTGGGGCTATCAGTGTGTGCCAATAAAACAAAAGGAAATATGTATGTGGACAATCAGTGTGTACCAATAAAACAAAAGTAAATATATATGTGGACAACTAACCGAGGACCAGTACATAGGGATCCTTGAAGCCCCAGACGGCGGCGACGCTGGCGGCGCGGTCGAGGCAGCCGAAGAGCGCGGCCAGCACGAGCAGCTTGCCGGCCGCGGGGTGCACTGGCAGCCGCGCCATGTGCCAGCCCAGCGGCGTCAGCCTCTCACACATATCCAGCGCACCGCATCTGGAACATCGTTTTTTAACCGACTTCAAAAAAAGGAGGACGTACTCAAATCGATTGTATTTTTTTTATGTGTGTAGGTCGATAACTTTTTACTGGGTAGACCGATTTCGATGATTCTTTTTTTATTCGAAAGCTGGTGCTCTCCCATTGGAGAATTTGAGCGACATCTGGCGAGTAGTTCTTGAGTTATCGCTGATAATGTGTATTTACTTTGCTTCGCTTTCGTGAATTAGGTGCTCATTTCACTATTTCTCGATGGAAAACTGCTTAGGAAGAAGTGCCAGTTACTTTAATGCAGGTACCTATAAAGCAGGTACAGTTTTGAAGGCGGTTTTCGTTTTTTGTTAAAAGTTGTTTTTGAAGTGAATACTTCTTTATAATAACAATAGCTAGAGACATGTCAGCGGTCGAAATTCGTAATACGTGTGTCAAAGCGTTACTTCACATTGACAATATAAACGTAAACAATTCATGTGCCATATCTTTATTACGCTTGTATGTGTCTCAAATGAATGGTAATGTATGTAATGTTTATTTTTATTAATTTCATATGCATCTTCTCCATATTATAAAAATATTTTAGCGTTCTGCACTTCTCCTACATAATAATATAAACTATAAGTGTGCCAAATTTCATACTCCTCCGTTTGCGCAATTTTCGTAAAAAGTGGTCCACAGTTTTTGCTTCACGTATTAATATAACTAGATAATAATGCATTTTTTATTATAGGTATGGTCCAGTAACAGTAGAAAACATGTAGATGTGTATAGGTAACGTTATAAAAATCAGAAATTTCTACGTCAAACAACCCTGAGCTTCAAATAATTTTTCTGCACCTAAACTGAATGAGTTTCAAGTATCACCCCTGTACTGCGCCGTCGACAATGGCTATTTAATTGCGGGTTCCAAGGGGCATTTGGTATAATACTTATACCAAATTATGTTGAAAGGTTTTTAAATTATACCGTCGTATTGCATTGCAGTGTTGTATTATTTTTATTGATCCAATCTAATCCAACAACTAACATCATCACATGGTAACTAAATACAATATTATTTCGAGAGAAGATTCCTAGGGCAATGACAACTGTTATAGTTATTCAACTTATACTTTAGGTATCCTACGTTCAATTTAAAAACGAAAAAAAAACAGATCTTTAAAATAATAGTAAAGAACCTAAAAGAAAATTAACGGATCTTATTAATACGTTATCTATTTCCGTATGAAAGGGCATTCGATGATTAAGTTAATTGGTGGAAAGCACTTCCGAAAAACCGGTCCTAGAAAATATCTACTGTTTACTAATCTGCTGTAAATCACGATGTAATGAAAGACAATTTAAAGTTTCAGATGAAATTATAACTAAACGATAACAAGACGTTATAAATGTTACATTTGGGAAAACCCTTATAATATATACCCTTTTAATAATTGTAATCCGTATTGATATAAAATGATTGATTAAATTTAATATACTTTGCCTGACCTGTCGACACGTAGCCTACCTATACCTAGATGGGCTAATTGCATTATGACTATAATTGAAGCGGAAAATCCCATTAAATCACTGGTTGCATACATTATGGCGTCATGCCCAATCTGCAACGGGTGTACATTGAAGCAATCACACATTTATGTCTATAACAAAGTATACAGTGCCTTAATTTATTAATGACAAATGTCGGTAGTCTACAGTTGGTAGTCTACCTATTAAACGAAGGGCTTTGTAGTCGATTCGCGGTCGAGACAGACATGTGAGAATTTAATGTTGGTAGTGTGTTCGTACAGTCACCACTAAAATAATGGATACGTAGAATATGTCTGCTACCTCATGAAAACTACAAATACAATTGCACATTATAATACCACAATTATAATTATTGAAACAATTATGGTAAAAATTTGAATGCATATCAGATCAAATTAAAAGCTTGTATAGTTTATCGAATTTAAAATTCAATATACAATATTGTTTTTATTTTTAAGTACTTATTTAAATAACCAACTGAAGCTTATTTGCAAAAATATTGTTAACTTCATATATTTTCAGGTTCACATTTTCAAATAATTACATTTGAGAAAACTAGTCCTTTCCTTTAGTGAGTCTCATCGCCAAGTGTGAGCAAGTAACGTGGAAATATACTAAATTATACTCTTCAAGGGCATATAACATTCAAAATAAGGCATAATTATTTTTTTATATTATACTATGGCATTTGATGCAACATTAGCATCGAACTTAATTAGGTTTGGGGTTCAACGCACTTGGCAGCTGGCTTCCATTACTATTGACCCTCAAGATACTATATTATTAGGTAACAGGTACATAGATACATGTACCCGTTGGCTTGCGGCGATCCTAAGCGATCAACCGAGTTAACTGCGAGCGCGTTCGATACGTGGATAGGTACCGCTGACCGCTAGGGGCAAATATTTCTAGAGCGGTTCCGTGCTTCGGAGGGCACGTTAAGCCGTTGGTCCTAGTTAGTATTGCTGATTGAAGTCGTAAGGCCAAGTTGGAGGCCTTTGGGTGGCATAAAAACTTCCGACACTTGGGTTGGCCGCTAACCCCTCCACCAATCCGCACTGGAGCAGCGTGGTTGAGTATGCTCTAGATCTCATCAGTGATGAGGAAAGACCCGTACTCAGTAGTGGGCCATTAATGAATTGACACCACATGCAATGTGTTTTAGTAATACACAATACTATTATACGAACCCGGATGGACTAAAGTACAAAACAAGACATAATAAGGATAAATAACAATTGAAAACGTAAAACCAAAGTAGTCTGGAAACTAAGTGCCGACGTCAGTAAAACAGCAGATATTCTCGGTAACGAAAACATAAGTCTAGTGAAAAAAGAAACTTCGCCGTAATCCGGCGAATTGAGCGAGCCCGAAGACCTGCGATGCCTTCGCCCGTCAATCCCGGTATTTGCGAGTTAAGTCCTTGCACTTTTAAGAGTTCCCTGTAACACAGATATTGTTAAGCTACTCCACATATTTTATTAAAATATATTTGCAACTATTACATACAGAAAAAGTTATTTCACGGATTTTTATAGCATTACACTACAATAATAGAAAATAACTGGTCTATAGTAGTAAATTCTTGCGAGTGTTTGCTAAAATGGTTCTTATTCTGATTATATTTATTTATCTAAAACGAATACAACAACAGAAATACAAACACGGAGCACTGATTTAATTTCAATGTACCTACCTACCTACCTCCTGCAGATAGTTTGGATAGTAAAAAAAAATCTTTTCGCCACCGAAAATAAATTCAATGGATATTTACGAGTGTTCCTAATTTACCTGATTAGTTGCCAAATAAGTAGCTAATTATTTCCATTTGTAATTACCTTGACTTTGCGATTTACAATTTGGTATAATTTACATGATTACTATAAATGGTTTGAATTATAATATGATTTGCTTCAGACTTACAAGATATGGCAAGCCACATGATGGTATTATGGATTTAATAACAACTATATAGACTTTTATACAAACTTACATAAAACTAAAATTCATTGTCACCATCATTATGTATTTTATGTGTTAAAGGTAGATCAAGAAGCCAACTATAAAAATCGAATACGTTATAATTTATTTTTCACTGTACACAAGTCGGTAGGTAACGAAAGGGCTACGAAAAATGCATTATGGGAATTTTCACGTCTACAGGTAAACAGACGGCCGGTCGCTCGAATCAATTTGAAGTAGGTACAGTCGGTGCCGCATGCCGATGCAACGGCTCGATGCCGCACGCCGCCGTCTAGACTGTACTGAACAACTCTTACCCGCTTCATTAACGAAATCAAACTGATTGTAGCAATCGTGTTCAAGCATTTCCGACTTCCATTTAATGAAATATATACAAAATAATATTTATTCGTATGATCATAAAATTTCCTTTATTAGCTTGTGACCAGTAAAATACAAATCGAATTACTTAATAGTAACAAAATTACCCCTGCAATTCATTTGCGATATTCAATCGCGCATTATTCGGCGTTAGTAATGTATTTAGTTAACTAGAACTTCGACAATGCAATTAAAACACGTAGTTAGTTCAGAAGAAAAGTGGTAATTACCCAATAACCTAAACTGAGTGGCACAGAACCCAGTGTCAGAGTAGTACCCAGTAATAATTTGAGAGCGATTAGCACTCGATTTTAATATTTCGATCAATATCTATTTGGCAGTCGCTAGTCGTATATAAGCCAGTATTTGTATAGAGTACACTGTACCGGCTGTGGTATTATTGATACAAGCTGTCGCGTCGATTTATGGGTCTTACTATGAGAGTCTGGTTCTCATTTTGTATTCAAACATTAAATTTACATTTAATAACTCCTTAAACGCTATCTTTTCGTAATGTTATATGTTTAGGATAGTAAAAATGAACGGACGAATTTAATTTTTATTTTTATTAAATGCAGAATAAGTTACAGACTTATTTATACATACCTTATTTACCCCCATGTAACAATTAAATACGTAATAGTGACA
>DWJN01001430.1:0-18057 GCA_018248895.1 Carystus phorcus
GGGGTTAGTGGCCAACCCAAGTGTCAGAAGTTTATATGCCGCCTGAAGGCCTCCAACATGGCTTGACGACTGTTATTAACATAACAAACGGGACCGACGGCTTAACGTGCCCTCCGAAGTACGGAAATGCTCAAGAAATGTTTACCACTAGCTATCCAGGTCACCTATCCAGGTACCGACCGCGCCCGCAGTTGGTTAACTCTGTCGATCGTATAGAATCGACGCGAGCCGCCGGGATATGAGCGCTTCATATAGATAACATAAGTAGGTTCAAAGATAAAATAATAACGAGAAATTTTGTTATTCAGCATCTAGTCGTTCACACGCTGATAAAGCTTTATCTATTTCCCGCGAGCCGATAAACGGAAATGTTAGTGGAAGTATTCAATTTCCTCTTCTTCTGATAGACTATCAAAAGGTGGTTGTAACTGTTGTACTGAGTACACTGCTTTCAGCTTTTTAACTATCAATTTTCGGTTTAAATAGTAGTCTATTATGATTACGTAAGTACATTTCAATATTGTTAAAGATGGACAGTCTATATATTAGACTTTAAGCCGGTTTCGAACTGTTTAATCGAATTCAGGTTCATCTAATTATTTTGGAAAACAAGTACGACTCGAAGGTGTAATTTTTGCCATACAGTACTGTTCACCAAACGGTCCTGGGTTCGATTCCCAGCGAGGCAGAAATTTGGATGACGATGGCCTTCTCTTTGCGTATGACAATACATGGCACTCACGACAAAAGAAATCCTAGTTTATGGGAATGAGTGCATACCGTTATTAATTTCATGTTCATCTGTCATCTTATTCAATTTCGCCGTGATCCTAGAACGTAACATGTTCGCAAGCATTGTGAAAATATTATTTGTGAATACGAAGGTAAAAGTATTAAGTTTTGCATATGTATACTCATATATAAAGCTGAAGAGTTTGTTTGTTTGTTTGAACGGGCTAATCTCAGGAACTACTAGATCGATTTGAAAAATTCTTTTGCTGTAAGATAGTCCATTTATAGAGGAAGGCTATAGGCTATAGAACATCACGCTAAGATGAATAAGAGAGGAGCAGCTATAAAAAAATGCTATAACGCCATAATTGCTAAAACGGCAAATGCTATAATTGCTAAAACGGCAAAACTTTGAGTTTTCCATGCGTGCGCTGAGTAAACGGTAAAAGTTACTCAAAAATCATGTATTACAAAATTGTTCCGCTCTATAAGATCTAAATAAAAGTCCGAGCTAGCATATGTCTAGCTTTTAAGGTTAACACACTATAATGATTTTTATGGTTATAAAAATAGTTCTTAAATAATTTATATGGCAAAACAACGTTTGCTGGTTCATCTAGTCATATATAAAATCTATCTGCCTTAAAACAACATGCTGTAAGAACACGTAAAAAGAGAACTGAATATTTACGATGGTTTTATAAAAAAGTTGTTGCTACTAAATGGTGGCGGTCACGAGCCAGCCGCTTCCAGACCGCAACCTTCTCTAAAAGCACGCGCCTCGTGTCACATTACAACCGCTTATTGTTCTCCGGTTGTTATTAGAAAGCCCAGTTAGGGTTACCACATCAGTTTGGCGATATTTCAGAATTTTTATACTTCGGGCAAGTTTGCGGGCGTCTTAGAAATTCAACCATTTGTTTTAATGCTATATTAAGTAGTGATCGTTCACATTGCCTAATTAATCTAGTTTATTCCTCGCTTTTTATCGCGAAGTTCCCCGTCAAAAAATGTTGTCACAAAACAGAATTTCATTACCATTAAGTGTTGAGAATTTCCGTCCAATTTTGCTCCGGAAGTGTAGAAGATATTTTTAACTATTATTATTATTGAATGTGTATACCAATTTTGATATCCATTATATAAACTACCAACTCGTCCGCAACTATTGCACAAGAAGCGGTCATTTTTCCAGAATAAAAAGTACCCTATCTTCTACTAGGAATTAGTCTATCTCCGTGAAAATTTTCATCCTAATGCGTTCATCTGTTATGATGTTACTGAACAACAAACATATTAGATAAATATTCCTATGCATTAAACGTTGCATCTATCTTTTGAAATAAATGGTTTACTTTACCGACTCCACAGGATCGAACTGACAAAAGATATTAAAATAAAGGGACGGATGTGACGGTTTACCAAGTTGATGTTTTGTGCAAGTTAACAAAGACAAAGGCTGGTGGTCGTTGTGGGAACACAGGAAAATAGAAACCGCAGAGCTTTCATCGCTAACAAAACCATTAAAGCGTTTCATCTGTGGGCTCTGTGGTAGCTTCAATTTACCAGTTACGCTTTGCTTATTTAATTATTCATGTACACGACTATCAACCCGGCTTTGCTTTCGTCAATACTTCGTTTTTACCTACATCCAAACCATTTGCTAGTCGTTTATTTTAGACAATTTACAGATGTTATAAATTTAGACAAAATTTCACAGAAAATTTGTTACATTTCACATTTTATTTTGTAACGTGTACCTAAGTGGTCACTATTCCATAAACATCAGCAGAGGCATCACTGATGTGTAAAAATATTATTAATTATAATGATTCACTTATTACTGAAGCAGTCCAATATTAATTTTCAGTGTAATGTGTCTGTTATCCCCATGAAACGTATCGAATTCCCGAGAAAAAGTACCAGAGTCCCAGAATCTACGCTACAAATATGCCAAGTACCATCTTAACCTATTTAGTGGTTTTCAAGTGACACCTGAACATACAGACAGAACATATTGATTAATAAAACCAAAAAAATATTTTGGTCTCTGTACAATTCAAAAAGCCTACCAACATTAAAATTTTCAAACATTTTTCCATTTATGAGCGCCTCCCGCTTATAAATCACATCACCTTGAGATTCGACCTTAGGAGAGAAAAACTTTCAGTCTGTAATTATAGTTAACAAGACATTTTACATTTATTGACTTTAGTTACATTTAATTCGGCTACGAGTTTTAATAATTGTTTTGTCAAAAGAATCATGCAAACATCCCCTTATTGTGAAACCGGTTAAAAAAATTGCATTTATAGTTTGCCTTCCTGGTATAGCATACCTGATTATAAATAAGGCTTATCGTCGCTCTGCCCCAATACGCCACGATAATGTGTGAAATCTATCGTTACCACTCCAATAACCGTATTAGGGACAACTAATCTAACCGAGCCATGTTTAACACGTTTGAATAGTTACTCGTATTTAATGTAAATTGCCAGGTGCAATGAGATGAACGATAACTGAGTATGAATTAATTTGTGCGAATATGCTGCTTCGCAGACGAATGGTTACTGACTGAACCAGTGTCATACGTTTTTACGCACCTTGAAGCCTTCAAAATAGCTTAAAGACTGTTCACACTAATAACTTTTACCGTCTCTCCTCATCCAAAATTCATACAAGTGTAAGCATTTAATTACTAGATATTTCTTCATAAATATCACTACATACAATAAATTAGCTGTATGCTAATTTGTGTTAATTGATTTAGAAAAAGACATCTGTCATCACAATTGACATACAGAAAAAGATGGCGGGCTCAGTCAAGTTAAGCGCCAAGCGACTTGTCGTGTCGTGTTCAGGCGGAGGGTTTGGAAGCCACTACTTTTCTTCTCTCCTTTCTTGGCCGACAAAGCATCGGTGATGCTTTTTGTACTGCTGGTGTCCAAGGGCGACGGTTGCTTCTTACCATCATGTGCCTCGCCTGCTCATTTAATAGCTAAATACGTAAAAAACTGAAAAGTCTACACCAGTAACGCATAAATAAAATAAAACTAACAAATTGAGTAATAATACAGTTCACAGGAAGTATTGTCTCAGTGCCTGTCCATTCCTGTGCTTGATACTTTGCTCACAGAGAAAACCCAAGATTTCCAAAGAATTCCAAAGAATGAAAAGCCCACAATTAAACACCACACTAGCCCTTCAATCTCATCAAGTAGATTTTCTATTCATCAGAGGTGACTGCAACTCAAAGGTTAAATTTCATTCAATTCAAATACGAGACTTAATTTCTTTTCGTATTATTACGAACTCAAGGTTCGGGATCAAAGGAATAAACCGCTGGAGTCGTTTACACAGAGTTTACTGGCTTTCGATAACAATGCCGCATTTATACAGTACTGTACAATATCCAGTCCACTGAGTTCATCGGCATTTCGTTCACAAGCAATTTTCCCTACTGCATTTTTCACTATTTTCTTATTTTATTTCATCTCGTTTCTTTTATTGACCCTTATCCCCGCTTAGTAGTTCAAAGCTCAAATTTCAAAACGGCAATCGGATAGTTCGCTCTACGTATTTTAGAAGGTTGGTAATATAGCTTATAACACTTGATTTATTGATGTTATAAAACCTTACTTTATTTCGTGCAAATTTATGTAGAATAAATTGAATTGGACCTATCAGGAAAAGTAAACAAGTCAGTTTAATACGATACACTTATAACTCGCCTTTGCTTTGAGAACTCAAAATTTTTGTAGGCACATTCGAAATAATTGCTACTCATTTACTTCAAGCATGACTTTCATGTTTACTTCATAGTAATTATTTAGGTTACAATTTTCGTAGTATTAATTATAAAAAAATACTCGTTTTCATTCAATAATATTTAATCAGTATACCCTTACTAACTTCTATCTGTTCTCGCATATAAACTGATGCGTATCTTGGAAGAATAGTATCCTATATATTATTGCTCGGATATAAAAATAGGCAACGCTTTTGCACTGAACCTGGTGGATACCAGCCACCGACATGCTTCACCCGTTCAACTAATATCTATATACAAAAATATGTAAAGATTGTTTCCGACTCATAAAATCTTGTATCTGACAAAGAAACCACTCTTGCACAAGCCCTTTCAAGTTCACTGACGCAGCTTCCACTTAGAATCTTTGACGTTAAAGGGCATTGTGCCCTCGACATAAGTGCACTTGCAAGAGCGTATTACTGCATTCGCTAAGTAGGTTACAGAATGCATGTTAATCCCGTATTACGGTCGAAGAAACGCACTGACAGCAACGTCATTGGAGACTATCGCATTATCGCGGGAAGCCATACCTACTCATATCAGGCGTAAACACTCAAACACCTAACATGAGAGCTGTCAGAAAAAATGTTAAGATATAACTCAGAACAGGAGCACACGAATGAACGAATCACAAAAACAAATTACCATATATTAAAATTCCCAGTAGTAGAGATATTAAAACTTCTGCTTAAAAGTCTGAAGTATGTAGTTACACATTTAAATATAATAGGTACTATTGTCAATGAAGATGAACACTGTTATTAATGACTATCTTTTAGCTTAGAAGCATTTCACATTAATTTTAGTAAAGATATTGCAGAAGTTTGTTGATACTCAGAAACCATGAAACCAGCTACAGTAATTTGACATTTTTTTCCTTAAAAATGTACACTTACGGATAAATTGAAGAACTGGAGTAACTGACGTGGAATACAGGTCTGTGTTAGAAATGTTGGAATTTCGTCATAGTACAAGTTACATAAAAAAAGTAATGCGTGAGATGATACACTGGACATTCATAAAGGCACAACTTATTAATTATAATGGTAAACATAATATAATGAGAAAAATCTTCAACGAATCAAGTGATAAATTTGTATGTATGATTGATTTATATTTTTTTTTTCTAAATTGTGCTAGGTCTTTTGCTCATGAAAGAAATGAATATGTATCTAATTATACAACAACAATAAATTCTGCATTAATCGGAGAAAAGTAAACTTGATACTTAATTAAAATAAATGGACATATATTTTTTTGGATTCGAATAAATAGCCATAAGTGAACTGAAGCGAAGCGAGGGAAGGTTGCTTCGCTAGTCAACACAATAAAAAGACAAGAATTTGCCCTCTGAGTCACATCGCTACTACAAACAAGATTACACATTCCGCTAGACAAAATATGTCTCGTCAAAAATAAGTACGAACTCAAACGCATTACCTAAATATTTTAGAAATTTGCTTCGCACATTTTGTTAACATTTACCAAAGGTTGAAATTCCAACATCTCATTTAAGCTATAATGTTACTCATTGCCCGAATAACCGACTTAAACGTACACAATAGTTAATTAACCATTGTTATAATAATAGAGAATAAAATACGTATTGAAGTCAAGGCTTTAGCCGCAACACGACTTATTTGGCGATCGACTCAAGCTAGAAGCTGATAGCCAGGCAAGCAGAATTATAGTAGATAAAATATCGATAATAACATAAGTATCAACCATTTAATGTTTTGAAAATAACTACAATCCTATAACGAAGCTCTTGGTGGCAACAAAGCAAAACTTCTTATACTTTAGTGACGTAATGAATAATGCATCTCAGTTATATCACATAGTCCAGGCGTGTCTAATCGGAGAAAGAATATTGACATGACTGATTTATGAAAAAGTACAGCAAGGAATCGAATATCTTTGTTTTCATGAAATATGTTAAGAACTTTTACTGAAATTCACAATAGAAAGTCATACGTGATATGCATATTATGTTAAATAGTTATCATATCGTAGTCATCGATATGATAACTATTATGTTAAAATTATCGAGGAGGATATGTAAAGAAGTCACCAGCAAAAATCAAAAGCAAATAATGACAACTGCTGTTATATAAAAATAACCATTTAAATTTTGTTTAGTAGTAGTAGTTAGTATTTATATTTACTTGGCATACTCGTCATAAAACATGATGATGTAACTGAGACAGCAACAGAAGTTAGATAATATCGTAAAGTCAGAAAACGACAGTCGAATGGTAACAATTTGTATAATGATTTTTTATATGTTACCCATAAAATCTTAATCATTAAGTTATTACAAAAAGGTAAACTTATTGTTTTATAATAAGTATCAAAATAAACTGCATATAATACAAAGAAAACAAAATAAGATTTTGTAAGGATCTACTTTAGGATTTCTAACGCACTAAATTGCAAAAATCAATATATTTAGGTATAATATACTATGTATCAATTAGAATTCTTTAAGTTCCATGAACCTTGACTAATGAGACAAATAGTTGAAAAAACAGACATGACCAAAAGATTGATTTGATTAGGAAATTTCTTTATTATTGTTAAAAGAGTGTTCATGTGGATATTATTATCACTTCAGCTAGGAAAACTAAAACTTTCATGGGGTCACGGGAAATGTTCTTCCACAATGGTGTCGTGTCAAGGGGCGAGCGCCATGCGCCACTTAGCACGTGCACTGTGCAATTTGCCTCTGAACCGGAGCTTTAGTCTTTACCCTACTTTTAACATGGTTTCTGATTGTTGTCATCGCATGCCCTACTTCCTATGTTTACACTTTGGCTGTTAAACTTTATATCTCTACCACTCCACTTCACATTATTCTCTAAATAGACAAAATCGATTTGCTATTGATTTATATTCTATTGAAATAAAGCATTCCACGTAGTTATTTTATGCAGAACAATATCTGTGAACTATTTATATAAGAATTTCTGTTGGTACTATCAAGAATGTAAACCATAAATTAACCAATTAATTCTAGATTTGGTTCAGACTCGATTAACTTTTTTGGACGGATAAAGATGGTATGACAAGGTGTTTGTCCAAGTTAGACTACTAACACGCTGTTTAATTCTAACATAAAGCAGCAAATTTTAACTGCTGTATAGCTAGATTTTTTGGCAATTGAGAATTGTCTTCGGAAGAACCGATTATGCTACTCCGCCCCGATTGGCACATATCGAGCATCTACACTTCTTACGCCACTTGGGAGGCCCCGAGTGCCCCGACGACGTTCAAAGATTTATCTATTCATAGATCAGAATCGAAGGCTACAACAAAAATGTTGGGTAATTTTTTTTCTATAATAATGTAGGTGAATAAATCAAACTTGTCCGTGAAGACTACGCCATTATAGGCTCACGTAGCAACCGCGCAGGTACCATCTCTACCCTTGTACCCACACAGCCTTGTAATGAAAACCGAGGTCAATACTATTTTATGCTTTCATAGACCTCAAGCCGTATAATTTAATGGTATAATTACAAAATAATTTACATCAGAACCTAAACCACTTTAATCTTAGATAACTCGGTTTAAATAATGTTGTACAGAATATATTTTTTCTATGCACCGTGTTAAAATGAATATTGTGATTAATATGCAGGATAAACTTTAATATGCGATGGTCGAAAATTGACTGTCGATAGCAACTGAGATGGCTCGTTTGGGTAAAAACTGGCTATTACAAAACTTCTCGGTCAAGCCGTATGACAGCTAGCTAATGACAGTTGCAATAGAAGGGCTTTGTGCTAAACCTGATTAAACGTCTAGGTTTCTCCACTGATCTCGATGGTTTCAGCACAATTGATCATGTATACCAGGAGTCACCCGTTGTGCCGATAGTTTGATGGGATTGTCGCCTTATTTAGGATTTGGTGTCTTCACGGAATTTTACTCCCGATCTAACAGAGGGAGAAAAGACGCTTTTACGGCGAACGCAGAACTCTTCAGCATCATTTCAGGAATTCTGCCTGGGCCCTTAATTTCACATAAAGCAAAAGAACTCGGGTCACAGATTTTTCGTTAAAACATATATCGAACATTGAGCTCTCACACCGCCGGATGGTAGGCGTATGGTAAATGCTCACTGTGATTGTGAGTGGGAGAAGAATTTTAAGTTTTTGTACGTTCTTTTTATATAATATAGGGATTTATTGAAGTGATTGCGTAGTTTGACTTTCGAAGACTATATAAAAGTAAACTTTAAATACAATTTTGATTTCATCCCCTTGCCAAGTCAACATTATCAAACAAAATCCTTTTGGATAAAGTACTTGGTCAATACTATAATACTAATATGATTTTCTCCGAAGCGAATTATACCACGTAGGAACTTAGTAACAGCAAGAATCCTAAATATGTAACAAAAACACGTCTAGACTTTTCGCTCTTCGTATACTTAATATCATCCAATGTCACCTTAATAATAACACGTAGTTAATATTAACTATTATGATAAAAATTTACGTTAAAACATGTTATTTTGTCTTATCATAGAATATTAGATAGGTTCTGGTTAGGTAGGTTTATTATTTAAACGACACATCATCAAATAATGATTAATCGCTTTTAATTAGTTATATAAGGCAGTGAGGCGCAATTTTTTAAAGAAAATATCCTCTTCCCTTGAAATGATCACACCTAATTCATGTTTATTATAATCTAATCTACGTGATGGGCGCATCAACCCACGCATTATTCGAGATTCTACCAAAATTAATTAGTCTAAACTGTGCATATTAAGTACCTGTGTATACAATTAAACCTACCCTATTACTGTTTATTGTTCTCGTAGCTATCTCATTACATGTGTAGTATAGTTAGAGCTAGTTAGATAATAGAAATGAAACGTAATAGATATAATGTTTACTACGTGTAAAGGTATTATCAATAACATCAGTGTATTGCATAAATAATCGTTTTGTTTACCTACACAAGCATGTGTACTACAGAACGTAGACAATCCTTACATTTTTCCTCGTACAACGGTATCAGTTTATCACCACTCTTTCATTGCGTGATATTCCAATACTTTCTTTTCAGTTTATAAAAAGAATTTGAAAATGTTTATCTGTGACATAATTGATTGCCTCAACCAGCATCAAACTGAGAATCCGTAAACAAAAACATTTCGGTTCCGGTAATAAATAATTATTACCAATGACAATCGCGTTGTATTATCATTCTAAACGCGTAACAAGTCGTAAATAATTGAACAGAATCAGTTCGAGAACCTTTGAAGTCATATCATTCGCTTGGGCAACAAAGGCGATATTTATTACACTGAATGAGATTGTCGAGTTGGTCGGCACGCGTCAATTTATCTTAAAGAAAGCTGGCTAAAACATTACTTGATGTATTGTTGCCTTTGTTGTGAATAGGGGTCGTATGTACTTGCGAAGCGCAAGACCAGTCCGACCAGTTATTCCCCCCCGCGTTCCTCCCGTCACGACCACGAACAGCTGATCCGACAACAAAGACCAGAGCGAGCCACTCCAATGTATCTAACATGTAGCTATCGATTCAACAATATAGCGACTGCGCTCCTGCCAAAACAAAACGAATGGGATGAGTCTCTTGGGAGATGAATACGATTTCTGTCAATAATGAATTTCTACTAGCCCTCTAGACATAGTAATTGTATAACATAACAGTGTTGACCATGAACTCGTTCTACGTGAAAGGTGAACCGATTTGGGTCCCAACAAAGGACTACTTGCCTTTCTGTTCATCCAATACACGAAGGCGCTCGAGATACAGCACTCTGCAAAACTTAGTCCTTATCGTAACTAGTATTTAGAATTATTCGTAAATTCACGGATTCATTTTGAATACAGTCAATCGTCACTTGTGTCGTAGTTTTTCACTCATCGGTTGCTATGGTGCTGAGGAACTTTCACGACACGAAAACCGAGAGTTTGTTTGGATGCTGTAAGTACTTAGTCTTTGTTTACAATGTTACCGATTTTTATGTGTTATTTACATCACTTTTCAGTGGCCTGCGAACGTGATAATCGTTGCACTGCCTGCGCACTTTATTTGCGCTGCTGCGTCAAAACAGACGGTCGGGGGAGGCGAAACACGTATTCAGACGAAGTTGTTCCGTACCGGCCGGTTTTCTGTCTCAGTCTGTAGCTTCGACGAGTGGTGACTTTATCTCTCTCGCTCATTTGACATTTCTTTGACTGTGTTACCAAAGTGTTTATTTGAAAATCTGCTACACACAATGACAGTTTCATTGTTTATATAAAAAAGATGTAGGTACCTACTGCCGTAGTATTTTCCAAAGTGGTACATTAGTACCATTAGTAAAACCTAGCTATTAAGCTAAATTCGTTTAATAATATTCATCCTAATGCAAATACAAATGTTAAAACTAAATTTATTAACATATACGCATTGATTATATTGTACAAACATTACAAGGACTAACAAAATAATACAGCTTTCAAACTACTTCAATTTGAAACAGAGAGTATGTTATAATTTCAAATTGGCGCTAATACATTTGTACAAATATCGCTCTCTTCCAAACAACTTTTAAGCAGAGGTCAATAGTAAAGAGAAGAAAAAGAGTAGCGTGCAAAATTGGTGGATTACGTATAGTAAAATAAACTATTTGTAAATAATATTACTAATACATATGAGGAAAGGCACACAAAATAAACATGCTTATATGCAGTATAATAAGAGGTAACAATACAATATTTAATGCTGTATGATTATGTTAGTATTTAACACACCATCTTTTCCGAAGTTGTATTAACAATGTTAAGTAAATTTTTTATTGGTGACTATCCACATAAAATTGAGTTATTTGTTGCTATTTTATTTTACTTCCTTTTTTATGTATGTAGTCCATTAATAGTACATATACATACATTTCATATACTTCAAATAATTCCTACAAATTGGTAGAAAAATTTGGTTGCTAGTAACACATTTCAATTTTGCCTCGTTCGATTTAAAGTTTATTTAGTAGGTACGGGGAGTACGCAAGCCTTTTCCAACTTTTCTTTAACGTATAACTTTATAGTAACTCTAGCGAGTTACTTAACATTATTATAGATTATCCGAAGTTGGTTCCTTCTAATGCGGCCAGTTTCGCCGATTTCACAGTTGTTGGTGTTTCTTCATCTTCATTTCAGAGGTCTAGGCTATACGATATTAAAAAAACCTATTTGATGTTACCCCCTACTAGAAAGTTCTAAGGTAACCGATTTGTTGCGGAGTCGTATTTTTGCAAATTGTTGTTGTCCAAAAGTACCGTGATACTGCTGCCGAGCCAAGCGCCATACGGTTAAATGACACGGCTTCTGTCTTTAGCCATGCGAAAAAGAAAACGGCACGGCTCACGCGCCTAACGCCATAAGATAAAATAATGATGGCACGGTAGCCGTGCCATCCGCAACGAATCGGTTTAGTACACAATAATATTATAATGATAAATAAATTATCAATTAGCTCATTTAATTAAAAAAAATGTTCTCAGGCAAATATAACGGCAAACGTAATAATAAATAATATTTTCCATATAAGTGGCGCCATTGTTTCCTTATGACAAAAAAATATAAACATTTATTATTGTTTAAAATAAAGACAATTTATAGTCGGAGAATAATTAGTAAACGCAGATTTTTGATACTGATAATATCATGAGCGGCGGTTACCACTCACCAGTACCTACATGGCGTCTGTAAGTTTCGCGGCTTTTTAAATAAAATAAAAGTAAAGCACAACCTCAAACGCACGTTATTTAGCATGGAATTTTGTAACTAATTTATAGTATAGATTCAAATAAAAGACAGTAGTAACACCTTACAGTTTATTAAACACAATATACTGTACACAGTAGGTCTGGTTCATTACAATTTTGACACCACGTCTGCCAAAAGTAAACA
This sequence comes from Carystus phorcus, assembly GCA_018248895.1. Lineage (NCBI taxonomy): Eukaryota > Metazoa > Arthropoda > Insecta > Lepidoptera > Hesperiidae > Carystus > Carystus phorcus. Next base: position 12,481 of record DWJN01001430.1, read on the forward strand.
GAACCTTATTTATATTTACCTACGGAACAATATTGAGCCAAAATTTAAAAAAATGCGGACGATCTGAGAAATTTGCGAGTGGCGACAGATGCGCTATACAAAACATTATTTGCCCCGTCTACCACACAAACTAGTTTGATTTTTTGAAGTAAGAATGCATATATTTAGGTCTCTAGCTTAATTTACGACCAGCACGCATTGTTTATTAGTTTGAACTGAAAACCACCGAAAAAGTTGACCACAAATTAAATATTATATCCTCATTTGTTCAATAAAAAAATGTTTTAATCCAAAAAACATTTTAATTATTACGGTCAATTCATCATAGTTAAATTAAAGTAGTAATCATTGCTTCCATTAACTTAATCTGGTCCATGTTTGTACTATTACATTTCTACGTAATAATTTTACAGTCGAAAATGATAATTGAATCTCTTAAATTTGCCTTTCACAGAAAACTAATTGCGATCTCTGTTTACAAAACTGTTGTCGATGTTTAAATATCTGTATTATATTATATTGAAACTTTTATTACAATTATTACAGTCGGAGCGTTGACGGTGTATTTGAAGGTCCTTGAAAACTATAAATTTGTAACAATTCGTATTATAACTTAGTGTTTTTGGAATATAAAACAATGTAATTAATTACAAAACTACTGGATATTTTAATTTAAATTTAGGATACAAATTACTCGGCATCAGTGTAAAAAGTAGCAAGGATTTTAAATGCATTAGAATCATTTACTTATTTATAACGAATTCGTTTGCTATGGACAGCATTGTCGCGATTGTTATGCGTTTGTCAAGGACTTACTCAAATTTCTCAGCCAACTCTTGAAATTTAAAAAACCCAGCGTACCTACTGTCAAATTGAAATGTTTCTAAATCAAAAAATTATATTAATATTTACGTATTGATTGTGGCTTTCGATCCATTACAACGGTTTATTAAAGAGAAATGCCGAAGTATTCATTCATAAAAATTTAATATTTAACACGACCGATAATCATAAAATAGCTTCACATAGACTCATACAATTATTTCATAATGTTTTTTTTTTAATTATTAGTTGTAAGTTAAAGTTTGACTACAATCCCACCTAAAGTAATAATAGAAAACGTAGTACTTACTATATTTTTAAACAGCAGTAATCAATTTGGTATAATAATAACACATTAACCATTAACATAAAAATTCATATATTCAAGGTTTCACCATATTTAATGAGGGAAGATGAATTCAAAAACTTTAATAATTCAAATTTTATTTAAGTCTTGTCTTATATTGAAATAAACAAATATGGCCGAACACGTCAATTCCACATAGAGAATCATTTGAGTGGAAGTGTTGGCATATTAATAACAACACGATTAATTTTTGCAATCGACTAATTAATTTAATCAATTTTAATAAGAAATGATACAAAAAATATACAACAAAAATCTCATTTTACAATAATACAAGTAGGTACTCGCCATTCAAATATTGCGAATACCGGCGTACTAAATTCATATTGAAAATCTGTATTTAAAACATCTCTAAACCTTTATAACATGTTTTTCGGAAACTTTTAAATCACATTTTCAAAAAACTTAGTAGGTAGGTACCATATTGAAAACATTAATGTATAAATTAGACACCTCTGAAATGTCAATCATTTAATCACAAGACTGTCACTGTCAAATGTTCTGTGACGTCATTTGACGTTCCACTACTGTCTGATACCATCAGCATTTCCCTTCAATGAAAACTGTAAGGGTGCTTTTCCACCAGAGATGTGCTATGCTACGTTTCTGTAGATGCGTTTTTTATCCACCAATCATATTCATTGATGCACATAGCTTAGCACTGGTGGAAACAGATTGAACCAAGATATGTTTTTTATACGGAATGATGCGTGCAATGGATGTGTGTTATGGATGGTCACGAGTGGTGTACCTACAGTAGGCCTGTGTTGCGGTATCCCTACTTTGCGGCGGCGCATCTTCATAGCGCATCTTACTCGCACCACTACATAGCTTAGGTATCGGTGGAAACGGTCACACAGTTTCACAGCTTAGCAGCATAGCTGCATAGCACATCTCTGGTAGAAAAGTATCCTAACTGTAGTGTACATCTTATTGAAAAAAATCCATATTTTACAACAATACGAGTACTCACAATACATGTAATAATAACGTTACATACTCATAGCTCCACACTAGGTTTTTTTGTGACGAGGTACCTTGAATATACAGTCACACATCCCCAGACCGAGAACAGAAATTTAAACTCATTAAAATTCTTGCTGGGAATCAAATCTAGGACCCTTCGAACAGCGGTTGAGCATGATGTACTTTGCACCATACGGGTCCTCATTGTAGGATAGTCATTTAATCATTAGTAATACAAATAAATTACAAATAGCGTAGACTTGTGTAGCAAGATGTTGCCAGTAATTTTGCGTAGTGTCGTAGTAAATTTTAAAAGAGAAGCAAACAATTTGAACATTTGTAACACATTAAACCATTTACATGAAAATGGCATATATTTAAGGTTTGGCCATATTTAATGAGCAATGAATTCAAAAACTTTAATTGCGTATTTGACAGTATTAAACTATTCGATTATGACGTCACAATACTATCGATACTTAGGCAACATTAAGGCCGCGTTCCACTAGGCGTCCACAGCAATCACACTCACGACCGCAATTTTTCACGTTCCACTAGCTTGTGAGCGTTATTGTCGTAAACTCTAGTGGAACGGACACTTCGACCCACCTTTTAAGATGGGTCGTGGTGAGCGTTAGTCATGACCACCACGACCGTGGTCGTCATGTGGAACCCCGAAATGAGCATTTTGATCGTTGCCTAAGGTCTTAATGGAACGTGGCCTAAGTGTACACCTTTATTTATTTTAATGTAATTTGTCATGCTATCAAAAGTTTCTTTACACAACCGCTATTTATCGCAAATATTGCCACGCAAAATATAACCCAAATACTTACTCGTGTCATTGTAAAATGTGCACAATTCACCATGAGTTAAGTTTAGAATAATTTTCCATAACTTAAATTATCTTATTGTTTACAAATAAACAACACCCTACGCAGTCTTCTGCCAGAACTTGCTGGCGCGCGACAATTTTATCTTGCCGGAGCTTTTCTTGGGCGCGGAGTGGGACTCGCTTCCCCCAGCGCCTCCCTCTTCGCTCTCCGCTTGCGTTTTCAAAGTTTTCTTAATATATACTATCTGAAATTGTTAAAAATCATCAGTCAATACTGAGAAATTATTCGTAGGAGTACCTTAGAATATGTTTCCACTCACTTCCTGTTCAATAGCCTGGTGATGTCTTATAGCACGTTGCTTATGATGGTTGGCACGCTGTATGTGCCGGTCGACAGAGTTGAGAACTGCTTCGCAGGCGTTGCACCAGTCAGCGAGTACGTCCGCGATGGATGACGCATCCTCCAACCTCGCATCGCGACCCAGAGCTACATCTACCTCCACCCGTTTACACTCTTGGTCCAGTTTGCCGTGGATTATATCTGAAGTTATGTTTAAGAGACATTATGAGAAAAAATTACTTGTTAGATCTGGCTCAAATTTAAATAGGACGAGGTGACAAACAGCATTATCATAGTCCGGCGGCTCGCGTCGATCCTATGCGATCGACAGAGTTAAGCAATTGCGGGCGCGGTCGGTACCTGGACAGGTGACCACTGGTGGCAAACATTTCGTGAGCGTTTCCATGCTTCGGAGGGCATGTTAAGCTATTGGTCCCGGTTGATATGAACATAGCAGTTGTCAACCCCTTCACCAATTCACACCGGAGCAGTATGGTGAAGTCTGTTCTAGACATCCTCAGTGATGAGGAGAGACCCGAGCTTAGTAGTGGGCCATTAATGGGTTGAAGACGTCAAACACCAGTTTTAAAATATAAAAGGAGTTATCAATATCTCTAGTATAAAGTTATGGAGGTAACACACAAAAAAATACAATGCAATTGAGTATGTACCTCCTGCTTTTTTGTTGGTTATTTTTTATGCTATTCCAAAATAAGTACATCTGTATGTACATCTCTGCCAAACTGCACATTATTATTTCTCTTTAATACACTCTCACTCATATGTCTTATATTAGTACAAGAGCTAGCTATAATATAGCTACAACATAGGGCACAAGTGAGAAAAATATTTAAATTGATCTATAATACTTACAGCGATTTTAGTTAGCACAAACAAAATGAGCTATTACAAATCTGTTCATCTATTAGAAGTATAAAAACCACTAAAGATGATATAAGATATTACTCCTTTATTATGTTAACAGATATTTTCAGCCAGTATTATAATATTTCTCATTCGACATTCAGTTTTGGTTTTCGTTAAAGAAAGGCTTCCAAAATACATCCCTTCTAATACAAATTAATATAAAACAATCTTACCAGAATACTAAAAGATGATCATTACCTGCATATATGGCTTCTATTATGAGGTCCTCAAGATCCCTTACATTTTTTATATCAAGTTCTTTCAGTAACACACTATATGGGATGCATTTCTCCTGTGTGGCCAAGGTGGCTATAGTCAGATGTTGGAGTTTCTTACACTGGACCGGCGTTAGCTCCAAGTATTCTGACTTATTCTCTAGGTAATCTTTGTATGTGCCATATGCAAATAGATTAAGGGTTTTGAAGTGTGTCGCGTAAGCTCCAGTCTCTAACTGCAAAAAACATTGCGGAAATATATACTTCAAGATAAATAGTCAAAATTAAAAAAATTCAAAATTCAAAATCATTTATTCATATAGGTATTATTTCAATACAGTTATGCACGTCATTTTTTGATTCTGCCACCGTTTCGGAAAGGTGCTTTTACAATGAGGAGAAGAAACGGCGAAAGAACAATATATCAAACTCGACAATTTAGTCTTAATTATAATATGAATATGATCAATGTTTTTGTGCCTAGATGTTTGAAAATATAAAGTGTACAATATGGTTGACTACTGAATATTACTTCATACATAATCATAAAAATGTTATTTAATTTTAGGAGCCACTTTAATAATGTTTTATAAGTGTTTATTTTAACCAAATGCACTAATACTAAGTAGTAGGGGCAAATATTTTCATTGGTTAAGAATAGTGTTCCTACATATTGATTTAACTATAAATTTTAACTACACTATAACGATATTAAAAATACGTTATAGATTAGGATGTCATATTTATATATAGTAGGATAGTTCTTTAAAATAAACGTAAATTGTTTTTAGTTCAGGAACATATCATTTAAATACCTTTGTATCATGTATGTATATGCAATTAAAAGGCAAAAAATAAATTATTCGTACATATTTTATATGTAGTATTAAGATGTAGCATAAATTTCTAAATACAATGAAGACGGTATATGGAAAAATCTAACCTCTTTAATGTTCGGCACCTCTAAAAGCTCACCAAATACGTGAACGCCAGGTGCTTCTAGAACCTGCTTTATAAGCTCTGCACATGCAAATCCTTTTGCACCCTTGGCTAACAATACGAACTGCTCCAAGGAATGGTTTGATATCTACAACAAAGATGATGG
>DWJN01001431.1:0-18054 GCA_018248895.1 Carystus phorcus
ATGGGGGAGGATAATAAATATTTTACCAATTCACTTACATGAATCCATATGTATTATTCACATATTTGTAGGAGCCATTCATTAAGTATGCCGATATGTATATCAAGAATCCCCAAGACAACACAAAAGCAAGAAGAGTCCTTATGTACGAGCACTTCTTGCAGCCTTTTTGTACATCTGCTAGTAAAATGGATATTGGCACAATGAGTAAAACTGGATACAGCGCCTGATGAGTTGCTAAAGATATGAAAGTACATGCTAACAGCCTGCGCCCACTACACGCTCCCCATAGCGATGCAGCAACTAGCAAGTTTTGAACAACTGTAGTCGTCATGCCAGCACAGTTCAGTACTGAATATGGATTGAAAAGATAGACTAGGAGAACATGTTCTGGAACAGCATTCAGTTGGACTTCATTCAGCAACATATTCTTTGATTCCTCGACAATATCTTTCTTAGTCCTCTCTTGTGATTCCTTGAACATGTTTATAAAACTTTTCGATGTTTTATACAATAGCAACGCTGTTAGAAGATCCAGCATCGTAAACAAAAGAGGCAAGAGGTATGGTACTCTTTTCATCAGGTAGTGAAAGAATATAAGCAGAATTGGCGATTCATGAAAGGCGTCTCCCTCGTAAGGATTAATACCATTTTCATATAAATATACTCCTTCAATTAACCTCTTCCAGGAATTCAGGGGTGTAGCTATTTCTACTCTGTTCGCTATAGTTTGCCAATAGTCTATGTGTATTAACCAATATCTCACCACACCGGCTATTATATATTTCAATATTACAGCCATATTTGACTATTTTATGAGAAATCACATTATAAAATATGTCATTCTTTAAGAAATTGGTTTAGCCTCTCAGGTTCTTTTGAGTTCATTCACAAATCAGAAGATTAACCTTCCATCCGGCGGAATCAAGAACCAAGACACACAATTATAGATAAGCGAAACCGAAACGGAATCGAAGATATTCAAGATTTTACTATTATAGAGAAATGGAATTACAAATGAGTCAAATTACCAACACTGAGAGCTGACAGATGACAGATATGTGACAGCTGACAGTCAAACATTAACTGTACAGATTAAATATATACAGGAACCCAACATTGGTTGGGTTATGTATATCAAAATCATAGTGTACATTTATAATCTATATATGTATAATCTTACAGACAGATTAAATTAAACGGCCAAGAGCAGTTGTTGTCAATTAACATAAACGATTTTTAGCAATGTAAATTATGTTTACATCCGCAGTGTGGAACTATTTAATATTTTTTTTAGTTTTAGTTATTTTAAAAGAAAAAAGGTATCTTGCTCTCAAGATTTTTATAAGCGGAAAAACGTGGGAAAAACCTACCGACAATCTTAAACCTTTTCGTGTTTTAACATGCCACAGATTACTAAAGAATTACTTGTACATTTTACATTAATAATACAAATAGTACATAATTTAAATAGGTACTGAAAAATTCTGTATAAATTGTGCAATGTTAAGATCCCTTGAAACAGCTTTCTATATCTTAACATAGTATAAAACAAAGTCGCTTTCTCCGTCCCTATGTCCCTTTGTATGCTTAAATCTTCAAAACTACGCAACGGATTTTGTTGCGGTTTTTTTATTAGACAGAGTGATTGAAGAGGAAGGTTTTTACGTATAATACGTCCACAGTTTTTCTGTAGTGTATCTAGTATCAGCATTGCACCCGTGCGAAGCCGGGACGGGTCGCTAGTTGCAAATAAACACATTCTAAACATAATTATTATTACACATAATTTACGTGTCACAATGTTTGCTGCGTTGAATTCCATAACTGCTGTTTTTTTCTAAATGTGTGTTCGTTCCAATCTCATAGTTTTTATTCCATTTTTTTACGTTGAATGTTAATTTAACTATTACATTACATTACATTACGAGTTTTCTTAAAAGGATTCTGGAAAAAATATAGCCGTACCTATTTCAATTACTACTACCATATCTATAGAAGATTGAATGCACACAAACTACCTACTCCCTGCATCCAATAGATGGCGCCGTGTTTAATTGATATACATTAATATACACTACACAGTACGTATTCGTCATATTTAATTTAACTAAAAGCAAGCAAGTAAGCCATAGCAACGTGTGGCTGGGTCGGTTATGACTTAATAAAATATTTCAAATTCGAATTCGCATTTATGTATGCTAACAAATCGGCAAAAACTCCAGTGTATTTTTTCCCTAATTAACATTCCAAGTTATTCATTCACACTTGTTACGCTCACGCTATAGGTATAATTTTTTCCAATATTAATATTGCTTTTCTTGTTGTTAGTTATGTTTTGTGACACTGATTACATTAAATATCAAGCAACGAAGAAATAGGTCTTTTAATGACGATTATGTTATTAATGTTATTATTATATAGACATAGAAAACATTGTTGTTGTCTTCTATTTTAATATATCGAGTGTACCTACCTACATAAATACAATAATTCTTGCATACACAACCACCCTAAATTTGAATTAGAAAATATTTTATTAAAGTACTTTCATAGATTCATACTGCGTAATTTATTGATAACGTCATATTTATGAGTCATTTAATAAACTTATTAGCAAAATCGGTGATTCTCGCAAATTGTATTCTATCGAGCCGAGGAAAACTCTAAATACTTATGATTAGAGATTATAGCAACAGGATTAAGGTATAAAATAAAGCAAAGTATAAGTAATTAAATTTACCATTTTAACGACTGCAACTAGTAAGTTAAGGTTAGTAATTTGACGATTAACTGATAGCGTCATATGACTGTACTAATTGTGCCCGTGACTTCGTCCGCGTGGTATTTAACAAAAATTTTTTGTCAGTTCGCAGATTTTCCGATAACTTATTATTCTAAAATCAAAGTAGTCCACGTTATTCTTTCATCAATATCAGCTATCTGCTAGTCAAAGTCCCATTTAAACCGGTACAGCTGTTCCAGAGATTAGCCGGCGAAAGAGGCAGACAAAAATTGAAAAAAATGTTATTTAGGTATTTGTACCGTGTATAAGTAGGTATTATGTTCATATGAATTGAGTAAGAAGCGGTTATTTTAATGTTACAAATTTATTTGTTTAGATAATAATAAGAACATTCATCCCGATTTGAGGATCACGGAAGGCGCAGTGGTTCTGGTATCACTTGGGCGTGGGTTCATGCGAATGGCAATCGCAACCGTAAGTAGTATTACATGCTTTTTAGTCGCAACAACGAGTGGAGTCTCGACTTTAAACGAATAATGTGATAAAACCCATATCTGTGTATTAACTAAAACTTGAGTCTTCGACGTTAAAACTTCGCGTATCTTAAATTTAAATTTTCTTTACACTAAAATAAATAACTTATGCATTTTAATTATCACGAACCACATTATGTTTTGTGCATCTTAACTTTACCTATTGTTAAAACTACGAGTAAATTGTATGACGTTACAAACTGTGCATGTAATATCCATACATTTAACATATGAATAGTAATGTGGATACAGAAATTTTTGGGGGCATTAGTGAAAAATAACGCAACGTCATTAGACCTAACTCTAAGCTAGGTACATAAAGTAGTCTGCAGTTTTTCAGTACTGTGATCTGGACTTGAATTCGCGGTCTTCTAATTTTTCAGTTATAAAATTCTGACAAGTTATTCACAGTACATAAACCTATATAGCTTAATCGATTACTTTAAAATGTTGGGTTTCTAATTTTTCGATGGTATTAAATTCTAACAAGTTATATATAGTACATAAGCATATGTAGCCTAACCGATTACCTTAAAATGGTTTCTCCTCGATGATATAATGCTAAAAGTAATTTAATGTAATTTTATTAAAATTGATATCGTAAGGTCAAATTATTTTATTATTACTCTAGTAAAGCTTGATTGCAGTAAATTTAACAAACAATGAAATAATAAAGTGAAACAATGTCAACAAAACTTTGTGTACAATATAACATTGATTATAATTAATTACATACAAATGTACATTTAATATTAATATTTAGACAGAAACACAACAGTTCACTTAATCTCTATGATCAGAATAAAATAACAATTATAAAAGTATTACTTTAAATATTTTCAATGTGATGGGAAGTATCTCATAACAATATAACAAATATTGTAGGTAGTTTAGGTATCACATTTTGAAATATCTATAATGTATTCTAGGACAAAACGCTGGAAATTACTCTGGAAAACGGCTTCAGTAAACTTTTACGTAGATATTTATGATTCTACAGGGAAAAGTTCTATATATGGCACTTTTAGGAATATCTTGTTGGCAACCCGGACACCGCTCTTGTTCCAGTTGCTTTGAGCGAATGGCAGCAATTCTCTGTATAAAGTCCTCCAGTTTTCGTTGGTGATTCTGTTACCGAGGCTCGCTAAAACAGATTTAAATATGTACTATTTAATACCATTAAAGAATGATAATATCCTCTATATAATTTACGCCTGTTCATAAGCGCAATTTCAGAAGACATTCGACTGGTTTTTATAACAGTGTCACACGTGGGTATCATTTTAATACGTGAATCGTAATATAAATAAATAACTAAATGTTGTGCCAAGCATACTAAAATAACTTATCAAATTATAAGATATAGAACTATTAAAAAATCGTTTTTATATCAGGCTTACAACCTCGGGATATAAACTATGTTTTAATTTCGAGTAATAATTATCACTTTCGTAAAACTAAGAAGTGACTAAGCATTTAATCATTGATACTTTCCTTGATTAGGAAGGAAATAAAAAACAAACTCACTAAGATCTCTGCTGGATGGGTTGTCATTGGTGAGAACCGACTTCATGTCCCCGACATCAGGCCGCATGTAGAATGATTTAATCCTCATGTGGACGACGTCATTTATCTTTTCTGGAACTCCATCTAATTTCCAGGTATATGTCAAATCAGCTGAAATAAGTGCATATTACAATTAAGACAACAGTCACACATAATAGCATGACAATTATGCTATGGAGTGTGGGATTAAGACTTTTGTAACTGTACAGCTACTTTTACGTAGATACGATAGATTTATCCCATCGTTATATTAGTTTTTTAGGCTACAGAACTAGCATATAAATGGATATATTATCAAAATTACTAGGGTCGAGACTCTACCTTTATCTTTTAAAGAAAAACAACTCAAACACGTTTGATACGTGAGCCGGAAATTTCCTAGCTCACGTAGAAGTAAGAAAAATAATGCTGTCAGAAGGTGCGTTGTAACACTCCGTATTGTTCTTTACAAAATTATAAAATAATAAATTAATAGTGAATACTAACTCATAGTGGTTTGAAAATCTCCACTAGCATTTATTTGCAATGAGTTGTAGCTCCCGATGCCACTGTATTTTCCCACTACTTTTATTTTCGGGCTGAACATGTCTATTTCTACATGGAACTTGTCTTCGTCTGCTCGTAATCTGTTGCAGGAAAGAAAGAAGAATAAACATTTATTAAGTTTTTTTTCTTATTATCTTGTGTACGTACTAAGAATATCACTCAAGGGAATATTCGTCAACCAACACTACAACTGAAACAGATGAACCATTAGGTGGGACTGTACTCAAGCATTAACTTATAATTAATAAAAAAAAGTTAAAACATTTCTCAACATAATGCACGGTGTTAAAGAATGCGTGCGTTCAACTCACACTTTGATAGTTTTTATTATTTTTTGACTTGTATTGAATTTATATCGTATTCAAATTACTTCCATCGAAATAAATCAGTAAAATACATAGGCAGTTAAGTTTATATAGTTGGAAAAAAAACCTAAAAAATATAATCAACAAGACTATGAATAAATAGAAACAACGAGGTTGCGGTTAAACTCAATAGAAACTTACCTCACATCGCGAACTTTAGATTCTTTTAAACCAGTTACGTAAATATCTTTCACAGTCACTTTAGCCAATATCTGCAAACAATTACCACATTATTAAACCTCGTTATGGGAAAGATTACGTTCTGTAACACTTATGTAACTAGAACTATGTCTACTCTTGAAGATTAACTAATATTTTATATGACGGCGTTGTTATTAATTGCAGTACTTTGTAAAGAAGCTTTAATATACTCAGATATATCGTGGTATTCTATAGACCTCGACCTACCTCGTTTTACCTAAGCCAAGGTAAAATTTTATTTATTATCTCATAATATGTATTTATTATACTAACATTTATAATATACGCAACCATATACGTAAATATACTATACACTTAACGCATAAATTTTATGGGAGAATAGCTCAGCCTAATATTTTGAATTTCAACTTATTCCAATTCATGATTAGGGTTCGAATTGTATTTTAGAGTGTACCGTTCTAAATTTATTTTTTTAAATGTACCGCTTTGAAATACTTATCTATTTATTTATCTTGGTTAACATTAAAACATTAAATTTTTATTTAAATTTGACGTACTCAGAAATATACTGAAATATCCTTGACTATATTGAAATATCATAAGCTTTGTGAGAAAAATAAATTTCCTAAGTAGCTCATAAAGTTCATTACCTTTTGATATTTTTGAATTGTTACTCAGGGTACTACTTAACCAATAAAAGATTACAAATTCTGTAGCAAGGTAGAGTAAATAAAATGACACATTTTCCTCGTAGTAGACCGTAAAAATGATCCTAGTGCACGACCTCCAATAAGTTGCTATAAGAACAACACAATGTACAAGTACCTACGTATTTGAAGGCGGAGAAAAAAACGGTTAATAATATACGTGTGACTCTACAAGTAATGATTACATCGTGGATGTCACGCCTCGTGAGCCTACCTCGTGTCACAAGGTTTTTTATTTCTTTCGTAATAATTCCTATTATATTAAAACTATGCTCCCATGTACACGCAGGTATTATAATAATATCCCAGGTAGTCCTGCAAGGTACGTGCGAGCTCTGGACTTTTTAAATAACCGTTATAAAAGTGACATATGTATTACTTGGCCATTCTTACCCACCTACATGCTCCCGAGAGCACGTTAAGCCTTCGGGCCCAGTTGTTACCGTAGATTTTAATTGTTATGGAATGTTAAAGGCTTTCGGCTTCAAGGTCATTTAACTACTAATACAGATCCGAAATTAAACAATAATCTTTTACATAACTAGATATCCACGGTGTCCATGCATTCGGTGTCGAACTTCAGAGCCGTTGCTTCGTAGACGTGGTCACGTTCGACTCAGACATGGGGCTTATTGTACATCATTAAATGATCTTTGTTATCATAAAGATAACGATTGTTCTGATTTTCGTGTGATTTTTATCAATAAACATTTTGATGACAAAAATGAGCACTTAATAAGATTTTTTAGACAAATTTTCAAATCGTCAATCCCAGATGCATACATATTTGAATTACTGAATCTAAAAACAACTTTCTATGTAAATATCGTTGTGTTGAATTGTGCATCGTCTCTATAAATATCTTATTATTGGGCTGGATAGTTCTAGGAATGATAAAAAGCAAGGGAACAGTTCAACACGCTAAGTTAGTAAAGCATGGCAGATTTACATATTTTTATGGAAAATCTTAGACGTGTCCATCTCTATCAACAAAAATATGTGGAGTGTGTGGGATTTCTTTATACTATAGGTTAATATGTTTGAGGTTATAGGTAAAAGAAGCGACAGAAGCTTCGTCGATATTTTGTATATTTCTTCTTCACCTAATTATAAAGTTATTTAAATCAAATAAATTGTTTACTCACTTGATTGTTTTTATATTCAATCCTTAGTTCTTTTTGGTAGTAGGGATCGACTCCCGGAACACCTAGATCTTTTATACCGCCGGCGAGCGTGACTAAGCCTTTTTGTACAGCGTCCACAAGACATTCGTTGACTTCTGGCGAGGTTCTATCACACACGTCCAGATAGTTCTCTGAAAGGAAGCATAAGAAATGTATATGTATCAATGACTTTCAATGTTTTATAAAGTACTAGGTGACTGTACCAACTTGGTTCCGCCTAACAGTCAATGAATGATTGACATAACTTATTTATTTAACTTATTCAAATGAAAATAAAACTAAATATTAACTAAAGCATATTACACTATAAACCTGTAAACTGCATTAAAATCGGTTAAGCCGTTTCTGGAATTAGTGTGCACAAACATAAAGACAAACAGATAAAATTAAAAAAACAATTTTTTGGGCTCTGTTGCGTGCCACTCGTTAAAAATATTTTTTTAAATATATTTGCCATTTACAGACCTAGATAGCGATCAGATTCAGTTTTATTATATGCATAGATATAGGTTAACAATTTCAACTGTTTAAAAAATTCGTCTGTATTTTAGAAAATAATTTGAATAGGTATTAAGCCATAAACTAAATATATAACTGTAGCGACAGTTGTCACTTGACGGTTGCATTTAGGTAGATGTAGTTACAAGGTCAAAGGTAATTTATAACAGCTTCCGGGTATCAACACTTTCCTGTAATAAAATCATGACTGTTACACGCTAACGTTTCAAGTCTCTAACAAGTACGTCTAGCGCTGAAAAATTTAGCGTATCCATAAAGACCGCTTCAGTACGAATTTCTCAAAGGTGAACAAACGATTTTAGGATGAACGTTGTCCAATAATGACAATATTATTAGTTTTCGGCCATTTCTGTAAGATAGGTTAATAAGATCTATTTTTTGAACTTTATCTTTTGTAACTATTTACGATTGTTCATTTTATAAGCACAGGCTCTTCATATTTATTTAAAACTGTATTGGGACAGAATCTGACAACCAAATGTTATAAAAACTTCAATACACAAAGAAAAAAATACTTAATTAAAAATAGGTACAAATTTTGTAAAGTAAAAATAGGTACTAATTTTGAATTTTTTTAAAGCTCAGTGTAAGAAACATATTTAAAGATAATTATTATAGATTTTCTTTTTACAGTTTGCATTTTACTTTCATATTATTTTTTTATAATTATGTTTACATAGTTAATTGTCGTTTGTGATACATTGGTGTTAATGTTGCATTTAGTTGAACATTTATGAATTTAAAATTAGAATTTACTAACGCCTTTTACGATGTCCTTTGTACCACATTGGTTACATACATGTAATCTGCGTTAATATTTTCTTGTTGAAAGAATTGATTTCTTACTTTGTTAGGTTAGGTATTTACATAATAGTATATAAGTAGTGTACATGAGTCAAGCACTGCAAGTTGAATTAGGACTACTTCCTCTTCATCTTACGGAGTTGAATGTTTACATATTGCTTTTGTTCCGACGACAATGCACTTTTTTATAACCTTGACTGAATACTACGCTCAAGATTAACTTAATATAATAGTCTATTTTAAACTCCATCAATAACTGACTGCCAAGCCTAGGGTATACAAATATAAAAGAAAAAATGTACTGAGTTGTAAAGAGATACAACCTTACTTTATTTTATTTACGCTAGTATAGTTTCTCTATGGTTTTATATACCCAAGCAATTTTATGAGACCGATTATACTATTTTACGATATTACGATATTACTTTACTATGATCTGAGTCGTATTCTCAGGGCTTGTTTCAGATGGTCATACCCCTCAACTGTCAGTGGGTTATACAATTTTATATAAGACTAGCTGTCCCGGCAGATGTTTTCTTGCAGCATATAAATTCTATATCTATCGATTCAAATTGTGAATCTAAACCATCCTCAAATCCATCTAAACACACAGTAAAAAAATATTAAAATCGGTGCAACCGTTTTGGTGGAATTCAGTGACATAGACACGAACAGAAGAATTATATATATAAAGATTTAAAGGCTTTTAAAAAATAATTTGTTGTTAACCTTGACCTTCTGAAGCGTTTTAAACAGTGACCGTTTATTTTGGCACATATTTCAGAAGGTTGACAACAATACGAGATCATTAGGTTAATGCCGCCTTCAGCCTTAAAATAAGTCTATCAAACAACCTAGCCGTTTGACATATTATTGCATGTATAGCTTTAAAAATAACTTGTGATATAGCCTACTCTTTTAACAATAATTAAAATAACTTTTTTAAAAAAGCCCTGTGTTTCGGACCTCATCTAAGCAGCATTCAAGATTTGTTTACGTTAATTTATACTTTCTCCTTTAGTTATAAGAGTAAATATTTATTTATGACTTAACTGAAATTAGTCTACACCATGTTTTATTTTTTGGGATTGGGATGGAAGTGTTACTTAAATGTCTACAGGATTCGATGCAGATGTTACCCGAAGCTTTGAGCAGGCGGTAGAAGTTGTCTTTTATGGTTTTTATTATTCGTTTAGTTATTACGTATTCGTTAGTGTAAGATATAATATATCTAAATATTACATATAACATTCCTTTGTAATTCAGGCTTCAGTACTTTGGGATGCCTTACCTGAACTAAATAGACAAGTCTCCTGCAAAAATATATTCAAAAAACTTATGCGAGAACGTTATCTAGAATTTTGATGACACAAACTTTACTGAAAGACTAGAGTATGATTTATATATTAATTTACATATTGATCTACGTATAAACGATATACTTACTTTTATATTCATGAATAAATACGTATTATATTATCCTGTCTATTATATGTATTAAGTCTATTCTTTCTCTAAAAGCCTACTACAAATATTCATAACACGAAAACTTGACTGGTAGAAAATGCCACTAGGCAACTAAATGTCTGCGTATTGTACAAAAGTTGCAATAAAAAGTAAAGAAATAAATAAATATAACGTCACGTGTTGCTACAATTATGTTGTAAACTTTAATAATGTTTAAATCTAATTAACTTGTATTCAATTGTTTGTTCATAAATCTTTAATTAGGTGTAAACACTTTATCTGTCCCTACATGATTGCGTACCTGCACGGTATTATAATTGTTATTCAAAGTGACAATTTGCATTATTTCTACTCATATTCTTAACAATTAAGTAATTAAATAAATTCACGTCATATTATGTAGTATTATAATCTAGTTCATTTTAATATTTATTATTTCTTAATAATGTTCAGAATACATATTGCAAATTCATAAAGTTACCTCAATTATTCTCATATAGCGTAATAATTTTAAGAATAAACAAACATTAACATAATTAAATGTATATTATGGATTCGTTGGATTAAGAATGGAAATTTCTTTACTTAATGAAATATTTTACACATAAATTAAGCAAAATATTTTTTCTAAGATAGTTTTGAAGCCTTCATCACACTTATTATATCTACGGCGTAATTCAAACACTTATTGCCGAAAAAGACAGAGAAATAGTTACTTTAATATCTAGTCCATTTGTTTTATTTAGTTTGTTTACTTCTATTAAAATTATAATATATTATTAATAAAAATAACTTACTTATGTTGACAAGTCCATAGGTACTGGAAAGAACTGTTAGGATCATGCAGATTTTACGCAACGGCATCTCTATGTTTTTAACTTCTTGTCTTACAAGCAACGATGTATTTTATTATTTTGTTTGTAATTTATTGTACGCGATGTGTTCTACTATCGTTCCTCGCGACACTGTACAACGCTGCGAGAATTTTGTGGTAGTCAGTAACGACGAGATTGCATAAACGCGACCAGTCTTCAATGCCATTTGTCGGTTCTTGAATATTATAATCACGAACAATTTAATTGCACGAATCACAGCACACGGAATAAATTTGTGGTGTTTTAGGGTTCCGAATAAAAGACGGAAATAAGAAGTTACAATATGAGAAATTTGGTATGTCACACATTATGTTTTAAATTGAGCGGAAATGTTTTAAATTTGGAAAACTTGGTTTACAGGAATGTCATATGCCCCAATCGCGTTTACCTTGAATAAACATTTTTTGGGAATTAATTTGGGGATCAACAATATTTTCGGTCAAATGCATTATTTGAATAAAAATTAAATCGCTCGTTGTATTTTATTGTTACACCTTCAATTATTAAACATGACAACTTATTCCTAGTAACTTATATATACTGAAATGTGTTACAGAATGACACAATGAGATAAAAATTCCCGTTAAGTTACAGTGTGACACAAATCCTCTATCCATATTTTACATTAACGCTTTGATACCTCAGAACTCTATTCAAATCGAATCGGACTTGGCGGTGTTTTATCACGTATACATGTAATAGATCCGTATCTTCCTTGAATTATACTGTAACTAAAATCAGGAAATCATCATATATTACAGTGTTATTGTAAAAAATAAACTTTTTCTGTTATTAAGTATACTTACAAGTAAGTGAATTCTTCCGTAAATAACTAAATAAAGGAAGCTGTATTATATTTATATGAAGGCGGTGAGTTTAAAAATGATAGAGTTAATTATTCGCTGGATAAGTACCACAAAAAAAACTTGGACATTGACACCCTCACATGTCAGAATTACCTTGAGTTACACTATTTATGCTACTACAACTAGGAAGAACTACAATTAGCGTTACTTCAATGCCTGGTAGGTACTTAGAAAAAGACATACCTACATTTTTAAACAAAGTACCAGTTGCGATTCAACCCCTACCTTTAAAAAATTTAAAGGCTTGCGATTAAACTAATTCCACTCGGCTATCGCTATACCTCTTCGTATACTTTTATGTTATTAGTATTGTAAACAGTTCGGATTTGATGTGATTTGTCGTATTGGTTTGTTTACATAATAGAATCACACTGTACTCTTTTTTTATTAAAAACTAGTTGTACCCGACGCGCGTTGCCACGCATATCAAAAAGTCAACATCACGACTGTTACTTATCAACCATGTATCCGATCGATATAATTTTGGTACCAAAACCTTCTTCAGACAATTCTGAACAAACACTACGGACATCAGTGTTCTATCTCCTACCATATCAGAGCCTATAAAGGACATACAGATAAACATTCATTTTTATATATGAAGACAGGCATGATAGTAGTAAGTAAGAAATACTAAAATGATGTATTTATTTAATGAAACCCTATTTGCATGGAGTTCCAAAATACAGTACAATACTATATTATATAATAGTACGGTTGGCAACCCAATAGTACCTAGTCAAGTATGTTTGACGGAAAGATAACTACTGGTAATATCTAATTATATTAATGACGTTATAATAATATTGATAATATAGTCCTAACAGGAAGGTAACTAATTGTCGTCTATAATCTTGCTTGAGTGCAGCCCCTTCTCAACTGTTATTTCTAAGGGTACATTAAAAAGTCTAGTATATACCTAAGAATATTTTAGTAGGCACAAATATTTTATTCTTATTTTATATAAAATTTAACGAATATGAGAAACAGGAAACCCCTCTTTAAGTCTGGGAATAGCCGAATTTTACTTTTCGCCCGTTTAGTTAGACCAAAACATAAGAGCAACACGGCAAATAAAGGAATTGCTCACACTTTTTCATCAGACACTCATAATTTCGTATTCATTCATGTTCTGTGTTTCAATATTCTACATTCAGCGTTTTAGTACAATACAAGTTTTATTGAAGAAGTTTTTGAACCTCTAATCGGGATCATTAATTTATCATGAACTACCAAATCCAATTTAATGTTACATTTTCCAACATTCAGCATCTTAAATTAAGTATTACTATTTGGTCTTAGTACCTATATTTCACCATCTTCCCCAGGTCTTCTTTCTGTAAAGTATCAATTTCACGGAATCTACCAGAAAATATTAATAGATACAAAAAAAACAATATATAGGTATAAAAAACAATTTCTTTACATTTCTGGAAAATAATTTGGATAAGCAGTAAGTAGTTGAATAGATCATAATAATATATCATTTCATACGATAGTGGTTGATTGGGTATTATACCGAAGTTATGTATACTTTATCATAGTTATTACCTTCATAAGCTAGCTTTGCTACTTTTTTACATAAATGGTTTATGAAGAACCTAACGCGTAAAAGCACAGGCCGCTGAAAAAAAGGCAAACGTATTAACGTAGTCGAATTAATCTTAAAGCTTTATATTTTACAAAATAAATTATAACAGAATATATACTTACGATATGTCGTTAAAAATGTTGTAATATTGAGCAATTCACATAAATTCACGTCAACTTATTAATAACAGTGTAATTAAAGATTATATTCCGAAGAGGTAGCGAATGTAAAACTAGTTTAATAAAAAGAAAACTAGAACTCCGGCCCTGAGATGACAGTATGTAAGGGCGTTATATTAAAAAAACATTTCTTAACAGAATTAAATATTGCGAAAAAATGTGTAATTCAATAACCAAGAAAATTAACGATATCTTTGTATAACATTAGTTAACTTAAGAGAATACAAACTATTACATTTTATTCCGAGTCATTTCACAAGCAGTATGGATATCGTAATTTAGTAAAAAAATTCTTTAAAGTGTTTTAAGTTTAGGAAGTTGTTTATTAAATAAAATAAAAAAAGTCTAAAAAGTATAAGTCGCAATGTTGGAGGGCTGATAAAGTTTCCTCGTTTCTTTTTAAGCTGATGACGTATTGGTTACACCTTTGTGTAATTTCTGTTACTAACATAGTGGGCGACTGTCACTAGATATCATTAGGTCCGTTTGCTCATGAGTTGTTATGTACATAAAAAAAAACGTTACTCCTGCAATAAACACATGGTTTTGGATGAATCATTATAATTCTTACTGTAACTTTCGTAGATAGTTGACATAAGTATTCAGTCTTAACTCAAAGACAACCTGTCTTGCTAAATGTGGAATTTGCTTAAGAGTATCGTACTAAATGATTAAGCAAGTAGGCATTATGTCATTTTGTCCAATTTTGACAGAGACGCACTAAGTGGTACAATTTTAACAGCTTAGTTAGACAGAATCAACTTTAAAATTTAGCTGTAGTTTGTTGTCTGCAATATGTATGAACAAACGTATTTTGTTTTTTATCTTAATATATGTATATAAAGTACGTGTTACGGTGTTTGTCCGCTATAGACTCCTAAACTACTTTACCGATTTTAATCAAATTTAGTACACCGCGTCCAGTTTGATCCAACTTATAAGAAAGGATAGCTTACATCTTAATTTATAGTCGCAATATTATTTTATTGAAAATTATTTGTTTAATATCTTACAAAGGATTAGTTCCATAAGACTCTAACAGATGGCGCTGTAAAGTAATTAATGGGCAAAATTTAGTATGTAAACCTTAGTCACAGCAACGCGTGGCCGGGTCTGTTAGGTTATATAGTTGCAGAACAACGTCTGCTGGGTCAACTAGTTTAAGTATAAAAAATATTGAACCTACTCTTGTTATTTTATATTGTTTTTTTTTATTAATCAATTTTGCAAATTATCAACATTAATAATTTTATCCGTTTACTTGATAAATTATTTTATTTTATTCGGTCCAGTTAGCAAACGGCTAGGCACTTCGTTTAATTTTTTTAACATATGCAGTGCCACACACGAAACGACAATTAATAAGCTGGTTCTCTTTGCAGGTTGGTAAAACAACACTTATAATGTAAACACTGATTAACATGCGCGAAAATATACACTTATATACAGGTGGGCGTCAGGTTGTTTGTATGATATGGATAGTAAACATAAAAATGGTTTTAAATACAGAAGAGTTACATGGATCATCTTCACCGATTTGCATTATATCAGGGTGGTGGAATATTCACTGGACCTCCTCAGTGATGAGGAGGGACCCGTGCCCTATAGTACACCATTAATGGGTTGAAGGCATGGATCATGGTGACGCCGAGACTTCCGTGGTATAATGGTATAATTTAAAAAACATATGTTACAAAATCGTTTGACAAATTAGGGAGAAAATAGTTTTTATTTTTACCTAACATAAATTAGTGTTACTACACGTTTTATGGAAGCAGATAATTAGTTCAAGCGAATTTTAAAATCGATGAGTTTTCGGTTTAACAAGAATTTCAGGATGTCCTTTGTATCCGTACTAAAATTTCCGCTAAGGATAGATTTATAAGTAGATATATTTTTTGAGTTGAAGAAGCAAAGTTCATTATAAGTCGACTTAAGTTTTATGGTCTGTATATAAATATATTCCAAAATAATTTGTAATGTAAAAAAAAAACAAAAATAATCAATTACAAAAGTACCTACTTACGTTCCATTCCTGTTTAATATTTGTTGTTTTTCATAACCTGTTTAATGTACTTAAGAATTAAATTACGCATTTTTACATAAAAACCCTGAATCGGTAGTTATAATGACATTTTAATTACTTAAAATTGGCAGATAAGCGACGAAAAAATAGCCTTTTAAAGATATCTAAGTAATAATATAGCTTGTAGCGAGTGTAAATATATTAATGTGTATGCTTACCATAAGGTTAGTAAAAACATGGATACGTAATAAAACATTAGTTCTTACTAGAGTAATACCACGTTTACTAGAGTAATAACAAAACTATATAATGTAAATATATCGCAATTCCATTTCATATTTCTATTGAAACAGGTTACTAATGTATGTTTAACTGTGCAGAGAAGTTTGAAAATAATGAACATAATAAGTTCATTTTTATTTAATATAGTCATTTATATTCTGCTCCCGAGATCGATAATAACTAATTCCGCCTCTCATCCGCAATGTATATTTTTATTCAAAAAAGGATTGTCTATAAAAATCTAAATCCATGGTCGAGTGCTTGTATTCATAATAAAACCCACACATGCATTATGGACTGTTTATAGATACTGTTGGAATTGACATAACGGGATCTCTAAAGATTAATGACGCTTCATAAGTACGCGTTTAAGTCTAATCTTCTTACGAATTGGATTCATTTTTGACATAGCAATTATAACGGCCTTTTGGCCTTTTGTTCCTTGTCTTTTTTGTAGTGCTGGGGCTTCATGAAGAAAATATTTATAAGATGTCCTAGTGGGATTGTAATAAAATCAATTAAACAGTCTTGTATGTAAAATTTTATTTAATGTTTAATCTAATTTAATATTGATTTCATTATTCGGTAGACACGGTTGAACTATCACGACTACGAATGAAGTGTTTAGTAAGTGAATATGTCGAAAAAAACATCTGAAATTTTTTATTTACTATTATTAAAACACATCTTTGTCAATAAGCTTAATATCTTTTCATATATGTGAATCATTTTAATCTCTATGCACACCATTGTTCCATCGGATCAAACAGTAAAAAATTACATAATGGCTGTCATTAGTTGAATAGTTGTAGTAGTAGTAGTGATAAAATATGAACTGCAATCCCATGAACTAAATTTTTTTTAATAGTAGCTACAAATCATTATAAGACTGTATATGATTAAGCTAAAATATTACGTACCTTTTCTAACATATCCGTCAATTTTCCTTCGCCTTTAATTGTCTATAAGTAGAGTCCTCTAGTTTTTAATAATAGTTTTTGTCAAATGTTGAACGCTGTAGGCGATGATAGCATAGGTCCTTAATAAATTTACGCAACCTAAACTACGTGACAGGTATTCCTTGCAGTTTCATAGAGTAATATCAATATTGGTTCAAAAGTTCCTATTGTTAAAAATCTTACAATATAGAAGTATAAGAGATCGGTCGTAAATATACGTATTAATACCGTGAGATCTAGTCTAGTGTAATTCAAGCTTTTCATTATGTTAAATATCAATCATTCGTCTATAGAGTTGCAAAATTAATGATGGTCTTTATTTTTCAAAGGTTATTGACATTAACCTCTGTAGTTAGTATAGGAGAGTGCGAATGTTCTTACGGTACTTTATCTAACACGTTCATACATCCTTAAAAATGAGACAAGCGGAAATAACATACGTCGTTAATTTATACTTAAATATATACATATAAACAGGTTAGGAAAACAAGTTCATCCCTTTTTATATGGTATATTTTGGGTATAAAAAGAGCTTTAAAGTTATCAATAAAACATGTTTTTTTTATTATTTCATCGTATTAGAATTGAACGATTGTATACATCTTATCTTATACTAATATATAAAGCTGAAGAGTTTGTTTGTTTGTTTGATTGTTTGAACGGGCTAATCTCAGGAA
>DWJN01001432.1:0-18053 GCA_018248895.1 Carystus phorcus
GCTTTCTGCAACCCAATTGACGTTTGACAATAGATTTGGCAGTGAATTTCTTAATTTTTTCGTTGATCAGCCTTTCAAAAACCGGCCGTTAATCTAGTAGATAAGATATCTTTTAATTGAGTTGTAAGTTTCCAGGTATCATCACACGAATTCTTTCGTCCATTGATTTTTTTTCGATATGTAGGTATTATACTTTTGTATTTTATATCGATTTGTGACGACCTCATTGTAAGTATCGCAAAATTTTAAAATGTTTAGTGTTAGCAATATTATGAAATGCTCATAGCCTGGTGGCACGCGTCGATTCTAACCGATCAACTCAGTTAAGCAAGTGTGGGTGCGGTCGTTCCCTTTGTCTGACGGCTAGTGGCAAAAAATTCTTGAGCATTTCCGTGCTTTGAAAGGCATGTTAAGTAGTCCCGATTATAATTCTATAATATAGTAGTCGTCAAGCGATATCGTAGACCTTCGATGGGCATATAAACTTCCGACACTTGAGTTGGTCATTAATCCCTCCACAGAGAACACTCGAGCAGCATGATTGAGTATCGCCTAGGTCTTCTTAGGAATGATAAGGAACCCTTGCCTTGTGTGTCATTATAGGTTGAAGGCAAACTTATATACGTATTTGAAATCATAATGTCTATAACTTTTCCGCAGTTGAAGCATCTTTCACGTTATCGCGAAAAGGTCGTCGACTTCTCTTATTCAATGGCTATACGTTTACCGTACATCGTGTCAAGCAAATTGGGAGCTGCTTCAAAACTAGATGGCGCTGTTCAGCCAACAACACCTGCAAGGCGGTAGTATATACAGTTGATGACGTCATCATCTCCTGTAACTCGGAGCATTTACATGAAATAAAATAAAGAGGAAACAATTTATATTGTAAAATTTATTCTTCATAAAAGTATTATTATTGTTGGTAAGGGTGTTTCTAAGGGTTATTGGGATCAAAGTTGAACTGAAATTTTGCACAGCGACAGAGGAATTTTGAATAGGTAAATCATTGCACCGGTCTCAAACATTAAACATAATACACTCTTTTTGATTCTTCAGCAATATGGCCTTGTCTTAAGGCAAATCATCAGCATTAAAGTAGGCATTACTATAAAACATTTATGAAATTTAATTGTGTAAAACCTTGAACATAAGTCCAATAAAACTAATTAACCGTTGTAAAAAATTAAAGAAAAGTATTAGATTTATGCAAACAGCACCTCAAATATAGACCTGTGTTCTAGAGGTCCCAAGCCAGTGTTGTTCGCCAAAATGCTTGCCGCTTTAAATCTTATATTTTTAACCGACTTAAAAAAAATTGGTGCTAAATTTTTCCGTATCTCTGTTATAGGTTACTTCATAACTTTTTACTGTGTGTGCAACGTAGATAATTGTTTTTTTATGCGAAAGCCGATGGTTATCATGTGGCTTACATAAATTTGAGCGACATCTGGCGAGTAAATTTTAAATTATCCCTAATAACGCGCATTTACTTGATGCGTATGACTTTTAAATATTTATTACGACGTATTTAATAGAAGTCGGTTTTTTGTGTATTAGCAAAGCGATTGTCCTCTAATTTTGGACAAATAGAAAACCGACATTGAGCGTGACAGAACGAAGTACGAGAATTATCACAGAAAGAAATAGTAGAATTGTCCACAGTTTGATAACGGCCGCCACATTCACAAGACCACAGAACATCTAGTCCGTGGCGCGTCTACACAGTACACATCAGTTATAGCAGTAAATTTTCTACTTAGTATACATCAGCCACAGCAGTAACTTTACTACGTAGTATACATCAGCCACAGCAGTAAATTGTCTACGTAGTATACATCAATTACAGCAGAAATTTTTCTACGTAATATACATCAACTACAGCAGTAACTTTTCTACGTAGTATACACAGTTACAGCAATAAATTTTATACACTAGTATACATCAGTTGCAGTATTAACTTTTCTACGTAGTATACATTAGTTACAGCAGTAAATTTTCTACGTAGTATATATCAGTTACAGCAGTAAATTTATTTTTCTTTACAGATTCATGCCAATACGTGTTAAGTAGAAAAGGTACTCGACTCCTCAAGTGCAACGGCTACGTTTATTCACTCCATCTGTCGAGAACTATCGGAGAGGTCCAGAAACATAGATGGCGCTGCGCTCACCACAACGTGTTCTCTTGCAAAGCGTCTATATACACTATAGATGACGTCATTATTTCTTTTAAATCGACGCATACACACACAAGTATAAAATAGTAGTTATAGAAGTGGGACATTAAGTATACTAATATTATAAAGCTGAAGAGTTTGTTTGTTTGAACGGACTAATTTCAAGAACTGCTAATTCAAATTGAAAAAATCTTTTTGTGTTGGATAATACAGTTACCGAGGAAGGCTATGGGCTATATAACATTACGCTACGACCGATAGGAGCTGAGCATTGGTGAAAAATGTAACAAAAACGGGACAAATGTTCCAAGTTCGCTGGGTCTACTAGTAATAATGAAAAACAAATGAGATTGGAACAATGGGATACCCAGAAATTAATCTTTGGTTCGGTTCCTAGCAGGACAGATATTTTATAGATTTGTAAAAGACATTGTTTTTTATTCCTTCTGATTACTTATTTTTGTATACACGTGTACACATAAGAAAAACTGAGGTGGGGTTATGTAAATTTAATTCTCTTTTATTTTTTTCATTAATGTTATAGATTTTTCAAGAAGATAAATGAACGTTATGATTTAAAAACGTGATTTTTGTAACTAAAATCTATTCTTAGAAAATCTTTTTTTTCTTGTATTAGTAGATATTTTATTTTATTCAAAACTTTTTTTAAGTTGCTTAATAATTATTGTATATTTTAGTTAACTAATAAATGTTTAATAAAATGAGTTACGAGACTAAACATTTACTACTGTAATAATACTTTTTTACTGACATACATATTGTTTTATTTTTGTTCAGATTTAAATTATTTTATTCGAAATTGGTTTTTACAAACGCGTTTCAAAAGTCAAACTATGGCATCGCTTCAACAATCCCTACGATGAATGGTCTAAGAAAAAGGAGCGGCAAGAAACTCCTAAGGATTTTTTCTTACTCACATTTACTCTCAAAGCTTAGATACTAGTATTTATAGCTATATACATATAAAACTCTCGCGCATTGTCATCTTTAAAATATTAATGAAATTTGTAATGGTATTTTGACAAAAGCTTTAAATTGACAATATTGTGTCATTCCTAATTATAATAATAAATAACGCCACATACTCATAACCCCACATTACGTAACCCCTGTCGTGGGTGCTATGGACGACACAGAAAGATATTTACACATACCCCCAGACCGAGAACGGAAATTTAAACCCATCATTGAAAGTTCCGCCTCGCCGGGAATCGAACCCTACGAATGGCGGTCCGGCTTGGTGACCATTACACCACGCGGGTCGTCAAATTACAATTATACAATATTACAATTATACAAAATTACAATTATACAAAATTACAATTATACAAAATTACAATTATACAAAATTACAATTATACAAAATTACAATATTACAATTATACAAAAGTACAATTATACAAAAGTACAATTATACAAAATTACAATTATACGAAATTACAATTATACAAAATTACAGGTATCGAATACGTAATTGGGCAGAGAGGAAAGCGTCTTTTGAAGCTGGCAGGATACCGCTATTCGATGCATAAGTCGCTGCCCTCGGCTATTGGAATGAAGGTCAGATGGCGATGTTCCACCAGAAACTCTAGGGGTTGCAAAGCTGCTTTGTACATGTTTGATAATACTCTGATCAAAGAAAACACTCATCATAACCATGAACCTGATGTATGATAGTAATTATCACTTTTTGGGACATGTGAAATCGCTTATACCTTCTGTAATTAAATTATGATTTGTCAAATAACTTCTCTACTTTTTTTACACACCCGGTCTACGGTCGAAATTCGTCCGTAATACATGTGTCAAAGCGATACTTTACATTGACAATATAAACGGAAACAATTAATGTGCTATAATCTTTATCATACCTGTATGTGTGTCAAATGAATGGTAGTGCTGTGTTAAGTTTATTTTCATTAATTTCAAACACTTCTATTGCATATTATATAAAAATATTAGCGTTCTGCACTTCTCCTACATGTAAACTATAAGTGTGCCAAATTTCATACTCCTCTGTCTACACAATTTTCGTAAAAAGGGGCCCAAAGTTTTTGCTTCACGTAATAATATATCTTCTTCTTAATATAAATTACGTGTCACGGTGTTTGTCCGCGTTGGACTCCTAAACCTTAACCGATTTTAATCTAATTTGCACACCATGTCCAGTTTAATCCAGCTTGAAAGATAGTATAGCTTACATCTCAATTAATAGTCATATTATAGCAATATTATTTTATTGCAAATGATTTGTTTAATATCTTACAAAGAATTAGTTCCATAAGATTCTAACAGATTGCGGTGTTACTAATTAGTCTGTTAAATTGAGTATGTAAACCTTAGTCACAGCAACGCGTTGTCGAGTCTGGTAGTAGATTATAAGTTAATGCTATACTGTTATCCTAACTGACGGTAAGGTGATGTAGTCTTATATAGTAAATCACATCAACTTAATAAAAGCCTATTCACTCTTGAGGCCAATTCAAAAGTAACTGTTTAGGAAACTTGGTATCCTAGAAAAGGTGCAGCGGTATTTCACATCACAACACCTTCAAACATGTAAGGCTCAGACTTGGCCATATGTGGAGTATTGCAGTCACAATTGGGGCTGCAGTTGCCAAAGGTCACCTATAGCATTGGATTCAATGGAGAGCTGTGCTAAGAGACGTATTTTGTCACAAAACTTATAACGCTAAGGCTTTTTTGTAGTTGGATGCTGTTGTAAATTTTACCTGTTCATCACATAAATCTAACTTCCAGGTATCCCAAGATTTTTCTACGGGAATAGAGGCAACCGACAGCTAGAAATACATGGCTACTGCTTCTCGATACACCGCACCCAACAGGTTGGTGGGCTCAAGAAAATCAGATGGTACTGCCAACAGTACTACAGGGGCTGCAAAGCTGTGGTGTACACTATAGATGACGTCATTGTCTCCGCCAAAACTGAACACAATAGTCATTCTAGTAATATGAGGCCATAATTTATTACTCATCGGTAACCACCTTTGGACCTTTTCGGAAGGAACCATTATTCTTCTAGTTATAAATATTTTTAATGCCTGTTGTCAGTAGTTCATCCTCCGAATAATTCATTTACGAGTATCTTTCTTTCTACTTACTAGGTATAACCATTAAGTACATATAAGTATATTCGCTAATAATAAAACTGTGACGGAGTAAAATTGATATTTTTATATGACGACCGGCGAATGCCGTGGCGCAATCCAATCCAAATCGCTCTCCAGTGAGGCAGAAATTTGAGGAGTTTGAATTTCTCTTCACGTCCTGGTGTATGTTGTTCATGGTACCCACGATATAGGGAATCCTATTGTGGGGCTATAAGTGTGTGTGTTATTTAGTGTTATTCATTTATTTTTATACTGAGTTGCATAAATTATAGTTGGCCATGTTCAGGAGAGGGACGTCCAAATGATAAAGTTTCTATATACTTTGTTATGTATATAGAAGCCAAAATATATTGTTTTTCATCATTCTAACTGTAGGTACATATATTTAAAATGCTTATTGCTTGGCACATACATATTTTACTTATATAGTTTTATAGAACTCATTTTATCTGCTATAGGCTGGTAAGGAGGTTTTAATTTTTTTTATTGCAACTAAATACATACTTTTTGTAATTATTATATTTTAGATTAAAGATATGCTTAAGATTTTTTATTCGTCATTTCTTTTCCTTAACGATAAGCACCGAGAAATGGTAGTTGAGTCATAAAATAATTTGCGTATGTATATCCACAAAATATGTAAGCCTCTATCACATCTATTTGTATTGATAATGATATAAATATTAATAATTTATTTCTTACTGGTTGACCTAGCAGACGTTGTTCTGCAACATATAGGTATAACCTAGCAGAATCGGCCACGCTTTGAAATGACTAAGGTCTACATATTCAATTTTGTCAATTAACTATCTTACACCGCCCTCTGTCAGAATCCTATGGAACTAATTCTTTGTAAGTTATAAACAAGTAATTTGCAATAAAATAATGCGACATATATAAAAATATTGCAACAATAAATTGAGATGTAACCTATCCTATCTTTTAAGTTGGCTCAAACTGGACACGGTGTTCAAAATTTGATTCAAATCGGTTAAGTAGTTTAATAGTCCATAGCGGGCAAACACCGTGACACGTACTTTATATTATATATTAAGATGAATCTACATAAATTAATTAGTTCTTTTCTTACCAAATCTAGATGTCGTTACTATCGACGTCTATTTATTTAACCTTTTCATTCAAAAAACATTTAGCCTTACTTTTATTACTTTTTTCACAGATGGCTTTACATTTCTATGCGGTTCAAAAGGCCAGCGTATAATGAAACTTAACAACTACTTGTACAGAGTTCATATTTCAAAGAAGATTCACGGGAATTCATTTAAAACCAGGTGGTACTGTCAGAATTACCACAAGGGATGTAAAGCGGTCGTCTATACCCTGGATGATGAAATTATTTCTGTCAAACTTTGTCATAATCATTGAATGATATTTGTTTAAAGAAAAAACATATTTTTACTTAGAAGAAATATTATTCCGCGAAGTATCTTAATGTAAAATGACCAAAATGTTTTTGTAATAAAATGTATATTTTTAACACGTTAAAAATACACAAATTTCGTCCTTAGACAATTTTTATATAAGTATGTTCTTTTTATACATATATTTTATTAGAGAGTTATAAAATTTATCCATTTAGTTTACTGTAAACTTTTATATATTTTACATTCATTAGTTATGTATAAACATAATAACACAGTGGGCCGTTGCTATTTATTTCGGCCCTGGGCCATTTAGCCGAGTGAAGTATTTGTCTTTTTTTCTTTTAAAGTTAAGTTGTATTTTTATATTAAACGCTTATCCTAAATAATATAACAGTTTGTTTGGAATTACGTAAAATAAATTATTATAGGTATACTAAGAATCGTTTATTTATTATTCATAGTATAGTACAAGTAAAGTAACATAATAAACATAGTAAACAAATAATAATATAATTTGCCCTAACTTTCCCTCTGAAAATGTAATGTATAATGAGATAAAAAAAATTGCATGTTTAAGTGAATAACATTTGGAAATGTTATAGAATCACAATTCGATTCGACAGATTTATTTTTCAATATTGCAGAATATCGTCTATTGAATGACACTACTACGTATTCTTCTCGAGTGAATATTTGAATGAGAATGAATATTTGAATTTTGAATGTTTTTTTTCCTTAGTTTTCAACCGATTCACATTTCACAGATCCATTATTCATTGTATCAGCTCGCGGCAAGCGACAGATCTCGCTGCATGGATATCGGTATTCAATATGGCCGCACTCCGAAGGCAAGCCGCTTGTGAGATGGTATTGCTCCTCTCACCACGCCAGGGGCTGCAAGGCTGGACTGCACACCGTCGATGACTCCATCCTGAAGGTCATTCAGAACCATAACCACGAACCACCAAGGTTTATGAAGCGACGAAAGTATACGGGTATCAAAGGTCAATGAACGAAAATTCTAATTCAAATTTAAAATCACTTATTCAATCGAATACACTTACTATTATTTTTATAATTTTTTTCAATAAATTGGACGGAATTTCTAATAACAATTGTACCTATTTTTCCTTCCTATATCACCTCTGCAGGGGACTGTATACTATATGAAGAACCATGGAAATAAGTGTCATGCCTTTATACCCGCTAATTGTGTCTGTGCGTTACCTGTCAGTCAATAATTGTTTACGATGATATCTTAATACTGGTAAAGTATCTTATACACACAAATACCTTCGACCTATTGATGTAACTGAGCACGGGTCCCCTCACTGAGGAGGTCTAGCGCATGCTTCACCACGCCACCATATTGGTGGAGAGGTTATTGGCTAACCCAGGTGATCGCTTAGGATCGACGCGAGACGCTGGAATATTAGCGCTTCAAACACAGACATAGTAGACAATAAAAGTAAACATTAACCTTACATATCCTTCACAGAACCTGTATTCGTGACAACCGCTCGGGGGAAACGTCAGATCTGGCTAAAAGGCTACAGATATTCAGAATGGTGTTATTCTGCTGGGAAGTCCCTCACTAAATGGTATTGTTCTTCGCACCATACAAAGGGGTGTAAAGCGAGTCTGCACTTGTTGGATGACTCCATCGTGAAGATAGGCGTGAGTCATGACCACGAACCTCCAAAGCGGTTGATGACGAAACGAATATGAGGAACCAACAGTGATCTCTGTTGTCGTGTATTCTACAAAATTACCAAACACTGCCAAGTCTATTAAATTATTTGCCAAAATATTTTTACTTCGAATCTTTTTAATGAAAACAAATTACCTACCTTTATAGTTATAACTATTTGTTTAAAAATAAATATGTATAATACTGTGAGTTTTTTGAAATTCAACTAAATTGGTTCAATTATAAAAAAGACTAGTAGCTTTACAAGCATGTCTATAAATATAGCTTATTATTTACGCTACAAAGAATACCAACAATACCCTAACAATTCAAAAGCTATTAGATCTATGGAAGAACTTGTAATTTTTTACCCCTAGAATAGTCCGTATGGCTGAGTTTTTAAAACTATATTTTATTAAAATTGATTTTAAAGTGATTGATTATCTATCTTCATTACTTTACTGGTTTACTACTTTGATTACTAACTTAGCAAAATCTATACTAATAATATAAAGCTGAAGAGTTTGATATTTTGAACACACTAATCTCGAGAACTACTGGTTTGAATTGAAAAAATCATTTTATTTATTTTTTTACATTCCGTTATATTTTTTTTATTGCAGATGATAAAAATTTTGCAAAATGACATTTACATTACATTACATTTACATTGCTATTCAAAGATATGGCCGAGAATTTTATGTAAGCAACAAGATATGGAAAAAAGGATACGGTTTTCTTATGGATGAGAAGTTCAATCAATAGGTAGCGGGGTAATTAGGTCAATGCAGTTATTTTATTATCGAATTGCAGCCATTTTGTTCTTGTTTTCAATGTTTTGTGTCTTTGGTAACGTCGTGTTGAAGGTGAAGTATGAGATTTTGTCTAAATAGACATAATTTACATCAATTTAAGAGACACCGTTACATTTATTTACCATCTTTTGTCAGATAATTAAAAATAGTAGCTGGAAAATAAAATAATACTAGAGAGTAGTACTTAAAAAAGTAAAAAACTTTTTTAGGACGCATTATTGCGCCAAGAAATGCGATAAAAAAATCTACATTAATATTTAGTCACATTTTTTTTAACACGTGTTTAATATAAATCAGTCTTTTAAATCTAATTCTGGTTGTGAACGTTTTATTATAGGTGCATTGGCAGATGAGGATATCGCATGTTTTTCCAAAGAAATACCACGTTTAACTTTCATACGACGAGGCGGTGGTACTGTCCTATTACATGCAGGTCACCAATACGTATTGAAAGAAAAATATAAAAACGGCACCGAAGCCTGGGAATGTATTAATAGAAAAAAGATGAAATGCTGTGGCAAAATTACTTTAAAAGTGAGTATAGGATTGTATACCTATAAAAAAATAAGTAATTAACAATTTCAAAAAGTTATGTATTTATTAACTAAATAAAAGATAAAAAAAAATATTGTACAATTTAACCTACGTTTTTTGATCTGGGATAATAATATGAGGATGCTTATGGAATTAGGATTATATAATAAATTTATTGGGTTGGCAACTAAGTCATTGCCGAGTAAGAATTGCCTAATAAGACGGAAAATTCTGAATTTTTGTTGAAAAATATAACTTTACTCAATTAGATATGGCCCGTTATTATGAATGACCTTTTTCCATCACTCTGGTAGTGTAAAAATTCCCCGTTCATATAATGTCTGGTCTTTGCTATTAAAAATATAAGTTAGGTTAGTAAATCTATCGACAAAAGCGGCAATGACTTACTAGCTAACCTATTATATAAATACTTTTCTTGTTTTAGGGCAGTGATGTTGTAGGTGAAAAGAAACATGGGTGCCTGGCTTGTCAGATTTCACTGAAATGTTTTACATGAGATTTTATTTAAATAAAATGAGTCGACAATATAATCAATTATTATTAGCAGTAGATTTCTACCTCGGCGTACAACGCCATCTAGTGTCTATATTTAAAAACTTCATAGGCTGAAATAAATCCGACTCATAATTATTGACAGGTTTTTATTATTGATTGACTTACTTAAGAATTGGTATTGTTATAATATCAAGTACTTTTGTATGTTTTGCCATTTTACAATGGAACAAGAATTGTTGAAAAATAAAATTATATGGAAAAAATAATGTTTTAATGTATGGATCCCCAAATTTATTCCCTATCAACCACCTATTCCGAGATAATGATAGAAAAAATAAAATAAAAGTAAAAGTACCCGGAACCTTTACTTCAAATGAAAGTTTGTAATGAAACATATTTATTCGAAGACTGATTGCTCCTACGAATAAAAATTTAAAATAATTATCTCACGTAATCATATCTGAAAGTAAAGTATTAATGTCAAAAATTATATTTTAATATAGGTATAATATTTCTTACTTATGTTTCATTTTAGTTGTTACAACAATTATAACATTTTCAACAATCTATTGTTAAAATAAAACATAACGGCTAATTTAAACGTTAAAGTTAAAGGACAGGTATTCTTGCATATACAATTTGCTATTAAAATTCATAAAAGTAACAACCTTGACATATTTGTTATTCAAAGTTGATCATAAATATGAATAATAATAGGTCAGTCATAAATCGTCTTAAGTAGACATTATTCTGAAAGTAAATGCTATATGCATTGTTATCTAAATACATATCTATAACTCAAAGGTGACCCACAGCTCAAAGCATTTGACGTTACGGGCTGAAATTTGGCATGCAGGTAGATGTTATGACGTAGGCAACCGCTAAGAAAGGATTTTGATCAATTCTACTCCCAAGGGGATAAAATAGGCGATGAAGGTTTCTTAACACGAGCGAAGCCGCGGGCAAATTCTCGTAAATAATAAACATTATGTCCTTGCAAAGGATCCAGTTGTGATGGAGACGATGACCAATCCTATAAGTAGGTTCATTTGAACATGCTATTTCTAAATGGCTAATTTCGTTCTTAGTAAATTATGTTATCATAATGATGTAATATATGTAAACATGTTTCACAGATCCACAGTTTGTTGTCAGCATTCGAGGCAATCGCCAAGTCTGGTTGAGAGGGTATAGGTATTCTATATGGCCTTACTCGAAAGGGAGGTCCGTTTCCAATTGGTACTGTTCTTCACATCACAATAAGGGCTGCAAGGCTGGACTGCACATGCTGGGTGACTACATTGTGAAAATAGTCCAGAGCCATAATCATGATCCACCGAAACGTGTGATGACAACGAAAAATAACATCTAGGGAAATGTAAATAAATAACAAAATCATATGTACAAACTCGCTCGTATAAACTGTATAACTAAATAACACAATGATATATTTCAATAGTTTATATCACGCAAAATATCTTCGTACATATTTTAAATTTAAGATTTAATTTTAAGCCAAGAAAGCTGTTTTTTTCGTTTTCTATCAAATTTTGAACTTATCATGAACCTACTCTTTATTTGATTATTAAAACTGTCCTCTTTACACAATTTGCAGTGAAGCGTTGTAAATTATATGCATCCCATTAAATATTGTCAAAAATGAGTCGTTATTTATCTTTTATCTCATTTCTAAGTATTACCTTTTATCTGATTTGTACTTTTTATTGTATTACTTTGTGCATAAAAAAGAAAATTAAGTAATTGTATTTTGTTTAAGTACTTATAGTTTTCATTGAACTTTGTTTCAGTTGAATTCATACTTTCTCATAAAGGCAAACGTTTAATTAAGCTCAACGGATATACTTACCACGCAGCAAGCAAGTCTAAAAGCGATAAGGTTCGATGGAGATGCTCCACACATAACCATCTCGGCTGCTGTGCTGCGGTGTATACCTTTGAAGAGACCATCATCGATATCAAGGATTATCACATGCATCCACCTCCTAAATCATAATACACATTCTGAAATAGTCTATTAATGTTATGTTAATTTTGATGAAAGATTTACTTTCAACAAGATTTAAGAGACATGACATACCTAATTGAAAGTACTATAAAATTCCATATAGGACTTAATATATATAAAATTTATAATTTATAAGATTTTAATCAAATATTGCACACCGTGTGCAGTTTGATCCAACTTGAAGGATAGGATAGCTCACATCTCAATTTATAGTCGTAATATTATTTTATCGCAAAATGTTTGTTTAATATCTTACGAAGGAATAGTTCCATAAGATTCTAACAGATGGCGGAGTAAGGTTATCTGCTGCGTGGCCCGGTCTACTACTGTTATTTAAATAAAACTGGCTGTTACTAAGGTGTCAATCCGTATATGTGTATGTAATTAAATCGCAAATTGATTTCTTATAAAGTTGTGAATTATACAAGTTAAGTTGTTTAACTAAGTTAGTACCTCCAATATCTTTAGACCTCTTCACCGCTTACAATCAGGTGGGTTGATGTCAAGCATTCACTTATCGAAGATAAAATAAAGTGGTGAATTATACAGATGAATTGCAGTTGATGTGATTTAATTTAGTGAATCAATAAAATAACATAAAAAGATAAAAAAATAATGTTGCTCATGAAAAATAAACGTCAATGAAAATAAATATGTATGTTTATTAAAGACAAAAACTGTTTTACTTTATTATAAACTGTTCCGGCCTTATTACAAAACGTGGACTAGCAAAGTACCGGTTTAAACTTCTATTAGAGCAAGTAAAATAAACCTTGGCTTAAAGTATAGTATAAAAGATAAATCTATACTTGATAATCGTGGTTTAGACCTTATTTTGTAATAAGGCGGTTATTGACCACAATAAAAATATCACGGTACAAAGCGAGCTTAATGCTTAATGCTCAATGCATATCAATAGGAGATCTGAAGTTAATATAAGTATTGAAATAAATGAGAAGCACAATGCTGGAAATTTTCAATTACTCCAAGTAGCGTCCAGCAGCGCCCCCTGCAGGCGGAGAGGAGACAGTGCAATTACGAACAAAAACGATTTATCCCAATGTGGCGCAACGCACCTGCGAACGCGCTGTATATTAATGCCGAGGTACTTACGTCTAGATTCCACTGTCTTAATAGTTTGCTAACTTGTGCCAGTATCGTTAGAATAAACAGGATATTCATATTTATTTTAATAATATATTAAACGAGTAAGTGAAATGAAATTAACATACATATAGGTAGATTAGTCAAATGTACGTCTAAGTAATAATTACACGATTCTCTTGGAGCAAATAATAATCCTAGTGTGGGGCTTGGAGTATGTACTGTTATTATTAATTTGTTAAATCTATACTAATATACAAAGCTGAAGAGTTTGTTTGTTTGTTTAAACGGGCTAATCTCAGTAACTACTGGACCGATTTGAAGAATTATTTTAGCGTAAGATAGTTAATTTATAGAGGAAGGCTAGAGGCTTTATAACATCACGCTAAGAGGAATAGCAGAGGAGCAGCAATAAAGAATAATGCGAAATCTGCAAAATTTTTGGCTTTTGTTGCGTGCGCTGACTAAACGGTGAAAGTTACTCAAAAATCATGTATTACAATATTATTCCCCTCTAAAAGTTGTAAATAAAAGTCCGCGGCAGCACATGTCTAGCTTTTAAGGTTAACCCACTATAACTATTTTTATAGTTATCAAAATAGTTTTAAAATAATAATTTATATGGCAAAGCAACGTCTGCTGGGGTCAGCTAGTTTCATTATAAAAAGTCGCTCACGTCAATTTTGTCGTATTGAAATATTTTTATGTGTCTGTCTGTTTCTGATTTGAACAACGACAAAACTGTTCGCATTAATCGATAAATCGAAGTAAAGGCAAATGTCGTAGCGTCTAAAAGATGTTAATAGCAATTTTTTGGATTGGAGTAAATAGCAACAGTTTTATCGAAGGGAAGTGAAGGGGAATTGCTAGGGGAGCATAAATATAAACAATATTTCATATTAAACACACTAGGTGATCCGGCCAACTTTGTTTCGCCTACAGGCAATGAACGATTGATATAACTTCTTTATTTGTTAACTGATTTTAATAAAAAAAAACACTAAATGTTAAGTAAAGCCCATCACAATAAAATCCTGAAAACTACATTCAAATCGGATAAGCCGTTTCTGAGATTAGTGTGCATAAACATACAGATATACAGACAAATAGACAAAATTAAAAAACCGTGTTTTTGGTTCTTTTGCGTATATAAAGCTTCCCATTATGAATTTTTAAATATATTTCCCATGTACAGACAGCGATCAATTATAGTTTTATTAGCTATATGTATAGAAGATTTTATCGACAGACATCGCTATAACTAAAAACAAAACTGTTATCATTCCATCCAATTCGACGGTACGTCAACCATGCGTCCGCGTTCATTGCGCGATGCTAACTTATGCGCCAATTTCGGCCCGTACTAAATCACCGATGGACCTCGTCGGGATATATTGGTCGTAAATTCTGATATAATCTCAATGAATTCCCATGTAGACGGCCTTAAATTTAGTCCGAACGTTTTTTGTGTCGTATGAAGACATTTATTGTTTAACTGTGGCTCCTGTTTGTTTACTGTTGGAACTGAAGTGAACATGAAACATGTTGCTTCGGCTACGTGTTCGGGTTTCAAGTTGGTTTTGAACACAAACAATACAATACAAAAGTCTTTATTGTACACCAAAAACAATACATACAAGGATAGAAATAATAACATAAGTGAACAAAAGGCAGCCTTATCTTATAATAAAATATCTTCTATAAATAAATTACGTGTCACGGTGTTTGTCCGCGATGGACCCCTAAACTACTAAACCGATTTTAATCAAATTTTGAACACCGTGTGCAGTTTGATCCAACATCTTAATTTATAGTCGCAATATTGTTTTATAGCAAATTATTTGTTTAATATCTTACATAGAATTTGTTCCATAAGATCCTAACAGACGGCGGTGTAAGGTAATTAGTCTGCTAAATTGAGTATGTATAATTTAGTCACAGCAACGCGTGGCCGAGTCTGCTAGTATGTCTATAAATCAATTCTTCTATCCGTGTTTATATCACTGAAGTCGCACTAAATGGTTGTGGCGATTTTGTTGAATTTTTTGTGATTGTTTAATGGATTCGAAAACGATTTATATTCCCTATACCATCTGATAAAATACTTTAAATATAAAAAAAATATAATATTCCTCCCTCGGGGTCAGATGCGTGGGTATTTCGCGTTACGAGTTGTCTCCTAATCCGTCTCGATATACCTGATGTTTTATAACTACCTCATTTTAAAAAAATCCTACCCCAGTTCTAGATGTTTGGGCCTCCCTATACCAAAACACTTTATGAACACCACAGTTTAACTATTCCTGCCAGTTTATACTATTTTGTTCTCAAGATATGTACATATAAAAGTAAGTGCATATTTGGTTTAACGCGTAAGTAACTGAGCGTATAAACCTCAGTTAAGTTTAAACTGATGGTGAAATCTAAACAATCTTCACTGTAGAGCGTACCGGCGGGTGTTTAGTTAAATGTGGTTTTAGCGCTGCAGTTAAATTAACTATAAATCAGCATCTGTGTATACTGATACACCGCCAAAATGGTACTTAAACAATATGGCGTCTTCAGTGACGTCACATGCAAATAAAATATAAAATAAAGTAATAGTCGGCGGACTGATGTTTACTTGTATGTGACGTCATCGTAGACCCGACGCAATGCAGACCGTTTTGTGTCTAAGAAAGTACATTTTTAAATATGGATAATTGGGCTTTTCAATTTACGAAATTTTCTAGTTATTTAACTACAGAACGTTTTAATAATTCATTATAAGCAACGATGTCTGTAAAAAACACTTACTACCTTATTACAAAACGTGGACTAGCAAAGTACCGGTTTAAACTTCTATTACACCAAGTAAAATAAACCTTGGCTTAAAGTATAGTATGAAAGATAAACCTATACTTGATAATCGTGGTTTAGACCTTATTTTGTAATAAGGCGG
Source organism: Carystus phorcus (assembly GCA_018248895.1). Lineage (NCBI taxonomy): Eukaryota > Metazoa > Arthropoda > Insecta > Lepidoptera > Hesperiidae > Carystus > Carystus phorcus. The sequence continues at coordinate 16,343 of DWJN01001432.1, forward strand.
CAGTTGTTTATTTGTGAGCTAGCTCATAGATCCGAAACTAAATTAAATACACTGCTTACACTTACCTGGATCAATTTAAATAGTAAAGGGCTATTTAAATACATTTTTTTTTAGTTTTTTAACTGCAAAATTGGCACATATCTTTCGGATAACCGTGACTCCAAAAAAAGCATAAACCAGCTGAGAGACAGTGCCTTCCCAACTCTACTGTACAATACATAGTCTACAAATATATAAAAATTGTTCATTTAATGTGTAAAGTATAAGATTATTAATAAGTAAAAGTTTTTCAGTAATATGGGACTATAATTAGATTGCACTCTGGCACTCAACTACTGCAAAATGTAAGAGAATGTAAATAATATTATTATTAGTATAAAATAATTTACAGAAGGCAGCCAAATCATTGACACCATTATGGCCACAAGTGTAACCTGCAACCTGGCGTCATGTAGACCGCGGTTTGAGGTAAACGGATTATATTGGAACCGCAACAGAGCACTGAATGCGTATGATCGCACGCAATTACTTGTTGCTAAGTAAGAAGTAACTACAGAGTCATTATACTTATCATCTATATCTATATATGTAATGAAACTGTAACTGATCGCTGTTTGTACATGGCAAAGATATTTAAAAATTGAGAATGAGGGCCTTTATATACGCAAGAGAACTCAAATTAATGAAATTCATTGTTTGTCTGTATGTTTGTGCACGATATTCTCAGAAACGGCTTATCCAATTTAAATTCAGTATTTAGCATTATATTGTGATGGGTTTCACTTAATATTTTGTAGTTTTTTCATTTAAATATGTTATATATGTTGCAGAACAATGTTGCTAGTCTATACTAATATTATAAAGCTGAAGAGTTTGTTTTTTTATTTGGTTGAATGCACTAATCTCAGGAACTACTGGTTCGAATTGAAAAAATATTTTTATGTTGGATTATCCATTTACGGAGGAAGGCTATAGGCGATATTGCTATATACTATATACCTATAACGCTACAAAAGTTTAATAATATAAGAATATGTTTCAATTTTGTATGTACACATATGTTAATAAACGCTTATTGCATATAATTATTCACGCTACATGTTCTGTCTCGTTAGTTTATATAATGAAATATATCTTTAAGATATTGAGTGTGAACGTCTTTAAAAGAAACGAAAAAAATATATAAGCAATTTAATCTGTCCCTCCACCAAACCTTAGTGGAGCCCCATGATGTATGCTCTAGACCTCCTCATTGATGAGAAACCCCTGCTTTGTAATGGGCCATTAATGGGTTGAAGCCAATAATATTTTTAAGTAGTTATTTTTTAACGTTAATTGTTTTTTGGTGAATTAATAAATATCTCACAAATGTAACCAGCATAGACTATTAAACTTAATACAGTGGTACAAATTAAATTAAAAGAAAATAAAAAAAAAGAAAAACCATTCGCTGCACATCCTGAGGTTGACTGTAAGAGAATGCTATTTAGCATTAAGTCCGACAATTGTACCACTTTTTTGAGGTCAATAAAAAATAAATAAATAAATCAATAACTTTGTTTCCCGCCATTCGACCGAAGCCGTTTTGCCTGATTAAATGAAGTTTTTGTCTATAAAGTATTTTCATCTTTTTAACAACCAATTAGTTTAACATGCTAATGATGTTTGTAATTATTGTGACATAGATCACTAATTATAATAAAATATTATA